>JAWPHD010012144.1:0-78215 GCA_037043455.1 Cyrtodaria siliqua
CTGTCACGTAGATATTTTAATACATTTTTAAAGAGAGAAACACTAACTCCCTTGTGTTGCTTTGTATTGAGATAGACGTACGTGACCGCAGAGTGTGTCAATCCTGGTGCAATTCCTACCTCAATACAAGCCAACTAAAACGTGTTTCATTACAACAACAACACACTTTAGTAGGCATTCCATGAGGTTGGCATGACATTCGACTTTGAATAGTTTACGGTCACGCAACTCTTTATCTGGAGTTGTAAAGAGAAAAGACGAACACCCGGCTTTGGTTTATGTTAGGAAAGGAAGGAACTCGGTTTTTGCCTTCTCTATGGTATCATATGCATTGATGTACATGTTGGCGTGACCAAATATTGCGTTTCTCTATATGGTCAAGTTGGTCAGTAGATACATTTAGAAACAAAACCAATGGTGTTTTACTGAACGTTGACACGCAAATAGATGAACGTGACTTGGCGATTCATCCGTTAATAGGCTAAGGACTGAATGATCCTAACAAGCAAATGATTTGATGATACCGTAAGTAATAGGCGCAGTATTTGATTAATCAGCAATGAATAAGCACATGACCTAAAAAACGTAATATGCAGAGTATTGGGTGATTCTTGAATTAATAGGCAAAGGATTTGGTGAATAGTCAAGGATTTTATGATTAATTTCAACAATTGACAGGCATGCACTTTTATGATTCATCAATTTATGAACAAAGTGCTTGATGATTTATTTTTTAATTACTATGTGGCGTGGTTTATTTACTGCTCTGGAACAATGTCCGCCCATGGGTTACCGTGCGCAATCCTGCTTGCTTTCGTATAAAAATAATGCATGCAGTATTTAAAATTGAGTAAACAAAAATACAGACACGAACAATTCCTGTAATACACTATAACAGTTTTAATGTAGTTTAAAATGTAAAATGTAATACCCCCAATTTGTAAAGAACACATGTGTTCTGTTTGTTTTAATTACAAATGCCATATGTCTGCAAATAATATATTCAAGAAAGCCCCGATTGTTTTATGATGCTATGTTAATTGCTTAAAAATAATTACGTCGTAATATGTGAAGTAGCTCGCATAGTTTCCTATCATAAATATCGAACGCATCATATGTTAAATAAAGGAATTTGAAATATTTCTTTAGTGGAAGCTTCATAGTTTTGTCTGTTGGCTCTGAACTATCAAATTCCAAATGCTTCATAATTGATTAAGATTGTGTTCTTGAAATACATATGTGTTTAACTTAAAATGCATGTGGCACACTTATCTTTGTTTCAAAGTTATTGTTATTAATCTGTGAAATTAGGGCATAAACAATGTGGTTATGTATCTCTCAAACAATTTTAAGAAGTATAATATAGCCGATGCAGCGCTAAACTTTCTCGTATCTTATTATATGTTAATTTGTGAAGTGCTCTTCTATCACAGCCTAACTTCTATGGTGATGTGATTTACAAACTTCGTAAGATCCTTGGTCATAAACACTTTCATACGATTTTTATTAGAAGTCTTATAACGCTTACCAATTTAGGATATGAACCTATCATTTTGCAAGGCATTGCATGTTTAGCGGTTGGCCTGGGTTCGCCACTATGCTTTCCTTTTTGATTGTGCGATTACCGGACAGATTGTGTACCCTATGATGAAGTCTAACTAAATCCTTATAGGACGGTACAGTTTGATGTTTGTCTTTAATCTTGCCTTGTAGTACTCTTAACGGCTATTTCAACTTTTTATTTTCTATATTCATATATATATGATCATCCGTGTGTTATACTTATAATGCCTATTAATGCTGTCCTGTATGATAAATTAAGGATGTTAGACTTAATCTGCAGTAAATTCTTTGGTTTAAATGACGTTGATCAGTAAGAGATAAATTGTCCTATATAAATCGCAGCATCCAAACACATTGGCGTACAATACGGCCTACTGGTTATATATGTCATATATGGTAATTTAGAACTATGACGTCATAGTTCTAAAAATGGCGGCTCCCATATATGAGGCTATTGCATCTTGTAGCGAAAAAACTTTAGTGAACTTTTGTTTCTATTCGATCTTGAACGCGTTTAACAAATATCAACCTATATGTATCGTCTCTGTTTGACAGATAACTAAGACAACTTAAACATGCTTAAACAGATATATCAGTGAGAAATGTCAGACATTTCATCCGATACACAAATGAATTCCATGTTGTGTACATCATCAGGGAAGAATATGGTTTCTAAGTTTCGTAAAACAGATTTACCATATCGATATCTGGTGAGTCTGTTAAAGAACGTAGTTTTAAAAAACATGTCTTATGTATGAACCTTGACGGTGTAAACGAGCGAGTTTAATAACGAGCAAAATATTATAAGAATCGTTCATGGGTATTCGGTGGTGAAGTTCGGGAATATCAAACACGAGGTATAGCTTTTTTTATCGGAACCGAGGTTTTGCCCTTTCTCTATCTAAACCGGATACCCATGATTGATTTTTTTTCTTGCATACCATTTATATGCTGCGCGGTGATGTCGTCAACTACTAACGTTTCGCGTGTTTATTTACATAATTTTGTAATGCAACTGTCATTGTTATATCGGCGTGTGACTTTTATTTCTCCCATGCGTAAGATCAGGCTTTCCAGCACCCATGCACAACACGGATCACCATATCCTGCATGCAAGAAATATGCAGGCTGTATAGTGTTTATTAAGTTAACTATGTGTAGTTTGACAACTCTTGTATATATTAATTGATAACATTTTGTAGAAATCTGCTGAATTATTGTGATCGTTACAATGTATGATGCGTTCGACACTGGTCATAGCTGACACCGACGTTTTAGCGTAATGACCCTTAACTATGAGCACATTTAAATGCAACACTATTAGATACTTCATTTAAGCTACATAACCTCTTGTTATTAAAAAACCCAATTAGCGTGTATTCGTTTTTTCAATAAAACACATGCTCGTTCAAAATATATTCAAAACAATTTTCAAATAACAAATATCGACGCACGAAATTAATAATCCACGCCCTTATTTGATTGAGTTAACGGTATTCGGCATTGTGTGTAATGTTTATGTATATTAATTTTATTTGATAGCGTAATTCTTAAAGTTGTAACGGTTAAAAATACTTCTTCAGCGGTTTCATTTTACGTTATAATAAGCGTATTGTGCCTTTAAGATATCCAGTGAAGAGTTCCGTCACAATAAATGCCTTTGTTTGAGCATTACCAAGTGATTACTTTCGTGAACTATACATTATGTGCGAGATGTAGTAGTTTAGTAGGATAACATTTAAAAAACACAGCTAGAGGATGTGCCGTAATGGTATGTATTAGACGTTGGAGCATCTAAATGCGTCTCGTGAGATCCAATTTATCCATACGAGTTTCATCATGTTGATGTATCTGTCAGACAAATACAATCGTTTATATTCCAAGGTCCATTTGAGATATTTAGGACAACTAACTAAATACTGGAGTAGTCACGTGTAATCAACATTTTGTTTGACCTCTAGTAAACTTTAATAATGGACAGATTGGAATTGCAATTACTTATCGTACAAAAAATAAATAAAACATGACTATGCCGAATTAAATGTACTAACCAAAAAAAAAGGACCCATTTATTTGCTGGTATTCCCATAGGCCAGCTTTTGAGGGCGTAGTACAGGTTGAACAGCATTTTAATTAAACAATGTTTCATGTTTTTCAGCACACTTCAATGAGTACTAAATATTCCTTTAAACAGTTTCAAATGTTGCCAAGCAATACTCTTTCATGGATTTTATGTAAACCTTAAAGGGAGGTAATTTGATAATGTTTGATTATCAAAAGCTGCTACCTATACAACCGGTGTTATGTTTTTCTGTGTTTTTTTCTAAAGCAACGTATAGTGAATATTATCTTGTACAGATGGTGATAATGTTTCTAGATTATATATATTTTTATCAAAAATGCATAGTTTAAGAAAAAGAGGGATAACTCCCTTCTGTAAGGAACTTTTCAACAACATATTTTGTTTGGACTATACGTGGTGGTCGATCTAATTATTCTATTTAATCATTTATTATTCCTGTTTTGCTATCTATATAATAAGGGAAAGAAAATGGGATACTTTTTATTTTTGCTAAGTATATATTAGGTACTAATTAGTAGAGAGAGCATACCCAAACATAAATACAAATTAAACACTCATTACGTGGTCCGAGTATTAACTTTCATACCCCATCCAACCCCTACTCCGAGAAGCGGGAACGGGGTTGGCTGGGGTATGAAATTAAACCTTAATTTCGGCTTAAAACGTTTTCATATTGTAAAATTAAGGTATTTCGTATTTTTTTTAGTAAAAAATATTTTTAAACATGTATTATTGTCGAAATATCCTTTATAACGTCCTGCTAATGTAAGCTTTCCCATCGCTTAATGGAATTAATGCGGGACCTCGTAATGGCAACTACTTAACTTGCGGTAAAAAGAAAGAAAGACTAATGACACGCCATGTAGTATGCATGTAGATGAACTTTCTTTTGAAGTGTCTTCTTTTACATGCAATACAGATCAATTTTAGATACATCGCGTTTTGTATTCTAATAAATAAATAATTGTACGGTTCCTTGTAACGCTATGATGACATCTACCTAAAGATTAAGAGGACGGTAGCGTTTGATGTTTTTCTTTAATGTTGTCTTGCCGTATTCTTAACGGTTTGTTCTCTTGTTGCTCTGGCCTCTGCCAAGTCTTTGAGTACTTATTTTGTGACTTTCTAGGCTTTTGATTTTTATATTACATATACATAAACATGATAGTTTATGTGTTTTACTTATGTTGCCTATTAATGCTGCCTGTTCTGTTAGAGATTATAATCTGGCAGGGATATCTTTATTTACAGTGTCCCGTTTACTGGGATGACAGTAGGGTAAGTGTCAGGCTTGTTGCACCCTAGAACCGAGTTTAAACCGCCAGCGGCTCTTTTAACACAGACCGTTCTAAGGCGGTAGTCCTATTGTCAACCATTTTTGTGTTTGTGATGTGTTATTTTGTCTTGTAATCATCTTTAAAGTTGTTCTTCATTTCTGTGTGTGTTTGAGGTTGACTGTCTTCCTTGAATACTACTTTTTCGCTTCGATTTGTATATCCACTTTTAGTTGTGACGAAAGGTACGCTGTACATCTGCCGACTGAAGAAACTCCTGAATATGTTTTTTTTGTTATAGTTAATATCTGGTTATAGGTACATATTCTTACAGGTATGTTAGTACTAATAATACTCTTGCAATCCTCAGCCACCACCCCCACCCCCACCCCTTCTCCATACAATTTATCATACTAAACCTATTCCGACGCTTCTCATACTGGAAGATTTCAAACTTCTAGTTTTCCGCAGACCTTCGTCCTTGGATCATTGGTAGCTAAGAAATCAAAGGCAGGCCGGGCAACCGAGTCTAACTGTGTGTTCAAATGTGTGCGTTAGATTGCCCATATTTTGCATATATATAGTTTTACATATACAGAAGAAGTGCATTATGTAAATACATAAACTGCTTATTACAGTTTCACCTTAACATGGCTTGCATTCCATTTAACAATTGTGCAATGGAATGTTGGAGACTTGCAGGGAAAGACAGCGTTAATGTATAAAGCGCAAGATACCGTTACACTAAATATTCATTAGTTCGTCTGCACTACGCCATGACTGAAATAGTTGACATTTTAATGATGTGCCTGCACATGTCACTTCCTGTACAATGATGTCTAGCAGATATTTCAGTATACCCTGTCTCTTCATTTACATAATCATCTGTTATTTCAATTGATACTCTTAGCACGTGGTTATTCCAATCTCTTTGGTGATCTCATGAAGGCTTATATTCCTTTTTAGTTGCTAAAGTAGGAAATGCCAAATAACTAGTAGCCGATATTTCAGAAGAGGTCGGCTTTTAAATACCATGTACATTGCACTTGTTACACTGTTTAGTTGGAACGTATTTTGAGCACTGTATACTCATCTCGTATACAACTATTTATTGCACCTTTATAATTCATCATTCAATGCATCAAATCGTGTATGGTGGATTCTACACGGAAAAAGGTGCAGTACTCGTACTAGTACAGTTAAACCGGGTAAGAAACCACTAAATGGAAAAGGCAAATGTTTCTCTCAAAACAGGTAGTCGCTTTATACAGAAATATTTTAATATCATTAGGAGTTAAATGGATGTTTCTTAAAACTGGTAGTCTCATAATATTGGCGTTTTTGAGCCGATTTTGTCTTTACTTACTTCGATGTTTTTTATTAGTCTTACTTCGGAAAAGGCATGGAATGGGTTTTATCGGTCACATGGCGTATGTACAAACAACTTGTTACAATGTTCGACACGTGCAACTTGTAACAGTCATTTTCCCCCGCAACTTTTGGTTTCAATAGGAAATGTGCCTACTATGTTTGTACCTACATGGAAAACCCATTAAGACCGATTTCAGTATTTTGTACTGGTTCTGCCCAGGCAGATATCGACAGTGATTCGAGTAAGTTCAGAGGGATTCGTTATAATCGATTGAAAATTTAAATATTAAAATAAGCCAACAATGGTAAATGACTGATACTTGTAATGTAATATTAAATCAGAAGGCACATTACATTTAGAATACTGTGTTATGTTTAGAGGTGTTCATGGAGAATTTCATTGGAACATAAACATATAAAAGTAGATATAAAAGTCGAACAGGAAATATAGCATTCAAGAATCACAGTCAACCAAAAACACGGACAGAAACAATCAATCTGTAAAAAGATGAATACAAGGCAAGATGTGACAAAACACACATAAAATAGTTCACAATAGTGCTTCCGCCTTGGAAAGTATACACCATGATAATGTTGTTTTCAACTGTTCTTCAAAAATCCTATATACTTTTTTCCTTGAGTATGTGTCATTTGAAACTCATGTTCCTTAGTATCTGTGTCAGTATCTGTTGATTGTTTGCATTACGTTAATTCATTGTAAGCTTTTAAATATATGTATTACCAGGTGCTACCAACCCACAAAAACGATCGATTATTACAGAACTATTTGATTTATAGTATTCCAAAGTGGCCTTATTCTTTCGAAATTATTTACCTGGTCTAACATATGTATAATAATTACATGGTTAGTAATCCAGAACTTCAGCTGTATTTTGGCGAGTGTAAGAAAAGCGATAAAGGCGATGCGATCCTCTGGCGAATATTTACCACTTTCCGATACGAGCCAAAATACAAATGAAACTCTGAGTTACTAATCATGTATTTTTTCTATCATGCAAACTGTTGTAAATAAATATTTTACCTGAAAAACAATGGAAACAACAGTTCACGTCTGCTGTGGTAAAAATACAAATGGAGGATTTTTTGTCAAGGGAAGTAACTTCGGCTAAAAATTGTTTAGGCCTTTAAATATATTTATATCGATAATAAATGCAAACTACTTTCCATTGATAATGCATTGTTTTCCTAAATTGGTAAGTATTAAACATAAATGGGTATATGTGTAGTTCAAATGGTTGATTCATGACAATTTAAGTTGTCGAACAATAGCACGTGTACCCATCTAGCATAATACAGCAGTTGGGTGGAAAATATTAGGACAGTAGGAAAGAACTGCATTTGTATAGTAGAAACATTCGTAGATGTATGTATGTGTGTACACGTGGCCAAAGAAGGATTAAACTTAAGTGTAAAACTGTAAATAACATTATAACAATACATATATTTATAATTGTTTACATTCTGATTAATACAAACGATTATGTTGATGAATTTCAAGGAAAAAGGCAAAGTGATGTATCCAATTAGGCTAAATTTGGATTCATATTTTGCTTTTTCTTGTTCTTGATAAATGAATGTGCGAACAATTATGTACTTAAACTAAAATAATATTCTGCAAGTCATTCCGGTGAATAGCACGGTTATCTGTTTTAGAATTTGCCCCAGACGAACGACGTTTTAATACGTAATATCGCAATTGAAGGAATTGATTTCAATTTTGTTCGTATTAAATTACATGTTGGAGACGCAATGACCCCCCTGATGGATACACTGGAGAATCAAGCGTACTATTAATGTGAGATATATATTCGTTCCCATTTTTTTCTATAATGTAAATGCGTACACATCTTCAGCATGAACCATTGATTACATCTAAACATTCCATTAACTCTCCGAACCATATCCTTCAATTGTATCCCTTTGACATAAATACGGTTTTAAAATGAAACTTAAGCTTGCCTTGTGATTTCTTAGTAATCAGTTTAATTTATTTTAATAATATTTTATTGCTTGATGTTATTTACATAAATACATGTGATATAATAATAAATTACAATAATAAATAACATTTACAAATGGATTGGACCACGAGTTATCACAACATCAGTTACGGTCCTTTCCAAGAGTATGATTAGTAATTAGTTCTGCGCCCTTGAAACTAAAAAACAAAACAAAAACATTATTTCCTCACAAATTAAAACATACAATAGCATAGCATAGCAAGACAGATATATATAGGGAGCTACACTAATAATACCTTTAAATGCCTTTCGTGGTCATGGAGTTATGTGATAACTAGAATCTCACATACATGTTAATTGTATATTGAATTTATTAAACTCGTTGCCAACTCGTTTAATAAAATTACTATTAAACATATTCATGTTAAATCGTATATAGTGTTTGTTAATATTAGCATGATTAGGGTATATGAAATTATGTTTTACATTTTTGATATTGTTTTACATCAATCGAAATGGTTTAAACACATTGTCTTATTGTATGAATGAAGCTTACAACAGGCATCTAATTCATTCATATATCTAACAAATTTCTCTTATTGATCTCTATAAGTAAGATAATGGTTGTGTATGTTCTACTGATACTAGTATCCAATCTACAACACCATAAAACGTATAGTGAATTGTTGACGGTAAAAGGCACAATACACAGAGACAATGCTTTGTCTATAAGGATATTGGAATTGAAATGGTGTTTAACGTCTAATAAGCATAAAATAAAGGTTATTCCGAGCTGTTATACAGCGAACTGTGTTGGTAATTATAAAGAGGAACACTGAGACCTCGCCCAACTCTTACTATAGAATAAATTATAATGTGATTATTTAACATGATCGGATCTTAGACTACGCTCGATGAATGTCCCAAACAACGGATGAACATTTTAAGAAAATGAAAACAGTAAGTCGTAAACACTTAGAACGTACAGACATATTTTTACACTTAAGGAAAACATAAATGCTATGAATAATATGTCAATGTTAATCGAATGGCACAGGGCTAAATAAGACCTTTCCCTTCGGAAAAAACCCCACAGAAACAACACGCACACTGTTATCCATTCAAATATTCGTTATATATAAAATAATAAGTATAAAAATCGAACAGTAAATGCAGCTTTCACAGAACATAGTAAACCCTAAAACACGCAAAAGGATAAACATGATTGGCAAAGTTAACAACGAATAAAGGCATATGACGTCACATAAATAAAAAGGGTTGGCAATAGGGCTACCGCCTTGGAACGGTCAGTGGCAAAAAAGGCCGCTGCGGGTTTAAACCAGGTTCTAGGGTGCACCAATCCTCACACTTAACCTGCCTTCAACCCTATAAAACGGGACTGTGTACCTATAGAAATTCCCGCCATATGGCAGTATAAGTAAAACACAAAGATGCTCGTGTATATATATAAATACAAAAAACAATAGCCTAGAAAGCCACAAAGAAGGTACTCAGTGACCTAGCAGAAGCCGGAATAATACGAGAATAACATCACCATAGATGTCAGCTTGTGAAAGTCCTTGTCGCATAAGAGTTCTTAAATTACTTTTATATTTGGAAGGAAGATCAGGGTTACGATAATAAAATTGTGCAAAGGTTTTACGAAGTTTATGGTAACGGTAGCCATGATGGTGTAGCTGTTTAGTTATACAACGATTACGAATAGTGAAGTCCTCAACTCGAATACAAGCTCTAGAAAAACAATTATTTTACCATTTTCAATCGAGAGATCTAAATCAAGAAAAGAAGCGTTATTATCAGATATATTAGCTTTGTTAAGCTGAAGTTCTTTAGGATAAATATAATTAACCATAGTTGGAAAGAAAGGGTTGTTAATGTTCAATATGTCATCCAGATACCGAGAGGTGTCATTAAAGGCTTCAATAATATCTGCCTGGGTATCTGGTGAAAGACTCAACATAAAATCCCTTTCATAGCAAAATAAGAACAAATCTGCGACAAGTGGTGCACAGTTCGTACCAATAGGGATACCAACAATTTGTCTATAAACGGTGGTTCCATACCTGATGAAAATATTATTAAGTTCAATCAATTTACAACTAGTCAAAACATGTAAGAAATGGCGGTCATTTTGAATTTCTAGATGGCCGCCATTGTGATGACTGAAAAACATTTACCAATGGATTTCTTGTATAATAGGATCTAGACTGTCATACAATTACATTTTTAAAGAGTATAGGAAGTTTGTTCGCAGAAATACTATTGAACCTTGACCATACGCCAGCTTTTTTATAGCTTTTATGGCCTCAAAGTATCAAACGATAATTTTCAAATTCTGATACCCTTTTATCGCTAAATAACAATCAAAGAATCGCATTTAATATTCATGAAGGTTTTAATTACGATTGCAAACATCGACTATTAAAAACATAAGATCGCTTCTACAAATCACGATGGTTGCCATATAGTTCGTACGGCTACATGTTCATGGCTGTAATTATAGTTTTATTGGTGTTTTATTGATGCTTTTAGCAAACCTTTGATTGAGCAACTTACGGTTCCACTTCGTAGTTGAAAGCGTACTTCCATTTCCACAGAGAATGCGGGGAAATAAAACAAATTATTGCCATGAATTTAAGCTAAAACAAATACTATATATCTTACTATCACTATCTGCCAGCCCTACCTATCCGTCACTGTATACTTGAATACTGAGTCTCTATAAAGTCGTTATGTTCATTTGTTATACAATAAAGACGAACTTCTATATGAGCCGCAACACACGAAAACGTCCCTTCGGACGTTCAGACGACAACGTCATAACGTAACATTTTATGACGTCGGCCGGTAATCAATTGATTACTAATCAAATTTCTCGTCACTTCTGTGTTTTACGTAACTATTATATCATAGGGAATATGTTTGTTAATATAAATAGTTGATGCTATAGAAAATGGTAATTGTTTATGTTTTTTGTTGTTATTTAATCAACAACGTCGTCCAAGACGTCGACGTCATCGTGCAAAATTAATGGTGAGTACAATCTTTAATTTTCAAATTGAGATAAAATCTTTTTTAATTAAGATATCAACATAAAATAAAGAGATTTTTAAAGACAAAATCACCGTGTTTCATAAACGTCAAAAAACATAAAATGTGAAAATTTTGTCTGAAGGGTCGTTTTCGCGTGTTTCGGCTCATATCGAATTATAAGGTTTATAAGTTACACGCCACACGTCCTGATGTCCCATGTCCTTTTACCTGATTTGTCTTAAGTTAATTAACTTACATACCGCCGCCCGTGATGCAGCCCCATGACCTGTTACCTGATTTGTCTTAAGTTAATTCGCTTACCTACCGCCCGTGTTGGTGCCCCATGACCTGTTACCTGATTTGTCATATATGGCTAGGGGACGTGAACGGTAGCAAGCATATTTCACTACCGTTCATGAACAGTCTCAATAAAACCGAGACTGCAATATTTCGTATTTATCGTGTTTGGCCGTTTCAAAAGGTATCATACTCATTTACATACCGCCTGTGTTAGTACCCCAGGCCCTGTTACCTGTTTCGTAGTAAGGTTGTTAAGTTGCATTCCACCTGTGTTGGTGTCCAATGCCCCTGTTACCTGTTCCATCCGAGAAAATGTCAAACATCTCCATAATTTAGAGTACGTCATTCTTCTATTGAAAATGTCACTCACATTAGATAAAACAAGGTAATAAATACTACCGATTACTATTGGACTGCTCCATTGTAACTATTTCAAAAATGCATGGCCGGTGTTAGAATAATATATGTATGGTTTAAATGCGCCGAATACATGTACTATTTAGGAATCATTTTGAATTGAATGGAATTGTATAGTCGTACCACCGCTAAGGTCATATATTGCCATTATACATCTTGTATTGGTGGAGGAAGCCCCAGGTGCCCCTCCGGTATCCCTATTGCACGAGCAGGCATTTGGGTAGAACAACCGACGTTCCACAAACAAGATGGATAGCTTCCTCACATACAAATTGGAGAAATAATAGCTGAACTAACGTACGTTCACATTACTCCTTAACTAGACATGCACAGCTCAACAACCACCCGTGATCGACGTTTCTCCTTTTTGTAGAAGTAATGAACTGTTTATCTACATTTCTGTGTGGACATGACTTGTTCAAGTGACAGGTTATCAATCAGCCAACTAGGGAATATTATACATAATATGCACGCCAGTGTCATGTGTTATACTGTCATGGAATGTACTTGATTGCAGTTGAATTTAAAGAAAACAAAACGAACCATTCCGTTTTCTTTTGTGGATTTGTGCTCCCTTGAGAGTGCGTGGTAGACGTATCAAACAAATATTTTCTCGAATACTTTCAAACAACAACGATGTCGATATGTATTCCATTACGCGTCGAGCTATACTTTAAAAAAACTAACAACTAAGTGTACTGATGATTCTATTGTCTATACCTCTATAAAATTTCTCAAATTAACTTTGTTACTCCTTTTACATCTATAAATTGCAATGTCTAAGATTTATTCCATTACGATTATGTCTGTCTCTGTATATATTTCGCAATGACTTAATTGTGTTTTTTGAAGAATTTCCAAAAACAATCTTGTTAAATTAACATTTCTTCCATTACGATATCGTCTGTCTCTATATGTGACTCCCATTAACTTCGTTACTTTTCTTGTAGAACTCCAAATTACAATGTCTGATATCAAGTTTTCCATTACACGTTTATCTGTCGCTATATATTTTGCACATTTACTTGTTGTTACCTTACTCTTAGAAGTCCAAATTAGCATAACTGATAACAGGTTTCCCATTATGCTTTCGTCTGCATCTATACAATCCGTGTGCAAGTATGCAAACGTATTTCTTATCGCAGTGTTCGGCTATGTTTCGTTGATGCTTTTGTTTCTTATGTTACAGTCGCATGGCGATAACGTTTTCAGATATCTTGTTTAAACAGTTTTTATCGTGTGTTTGTTTGTATTTGTTTTTATATTGCTATGAGATTTCATGTTGAGTGTTTCACTAGATACCCACGCAGATGTTATTGAAGCATGTATTGACACCTCTCGATAACTGGGTGACATATTGAACATTAACAATACGCTCTTTTCTACTACGGATAATAATATATAGCCTAAAGAACTTCTACTTAACAAAGCTAAAATTTCTGAAATTAACGCTTCTTTTCTCGATTTACATCTCTCTATTTTTGAAATAATTAATAAAATCTATTACAACAGAGATGATTTTAATTTTTATATTGTCAATTATCCCCATTTAGATGGGGATGTTCTCCGAGCAAATTCTTATGGGGTCTATGTGTCTCAACTTATTCGTTTTTCTAGAGCCTGTACTCGAGTTGAGGACTTTGAAGACGTTGAGGACTTTAATATTCGTAATCATTGTATAACTAAAAAGCTACTCCATCAATGCTATCCGAGATTCGTAAACTTCGTAAAACCTCTGCAAAAGTTGATTATCGTAACCCTGATCTTTTTTCCAAATATAAAAGTAATTTAAGAACTATTCTGCGACAAGGACTATCAAAACCTGACTTCTATCATGGTGACTTCGTACGATCCTTGGTCATGATCACTTTCATACTTTCTTTGTTAAACGTGTTAAAAGGTTTATCAAAAGAGGTTATGACCCGATCATTTTGCAACTCACTGCAGTCTTGATGTTGGACCCATTTACAGTTCCCCACTATGATTTCCGCTTTAATTGTGCGATGACCGGACAGGCTATATACCCTATGATGACATCAACCTAAAACCCAAAAGGACGGTGACGTTTGATGATTGTCTGCAATCTTGTCTGGTCTTGCCTTCAATGTTTTATTATCGTGCTGCTCTGGCTTCTGCCAAGTCATTGAATACCTTCTTTGTGGCTTTCTAGGCTATTGTTTTTTTTGTATTTATATATACACGAGTATCTTTGTGTTTTACTTATATTTAAGAAATAGAACATCGTTTACTGTGAATTATCGTTTAATATATCACGGTTTGGAGTTCAATTGTAAACAATAATTTCACGAGCCCGAAGATAATTCACCGTAAACTATGTTCTATTTCTATTCTAATACCCCTACAATGTGAAAATAACGCACACATCTGAAATCTTTCGCAATGCTTTGCCTGCTCTCCTAACGTTGCATACGTTACAATGCGGAATGCGGAATGCGCAATGCTTATTCTCCTAACGTTGCAAAAATTACGGTGATATATCGTTCAATATAACGAGATATTTTAAACTAGGCTATATAGTGCGGGTGTATTAGAATGTATATTAATGCTGCCTTGTTTTTTAGAGAATTAATCATGGCGGAGATGTCTTTATTTACATTGTCCCGTTTTATTGGGATGACAGTAGGGTAAGTGTGAGGTTTGGTGAACCCTAGAACTTGTTTTAAACCACCAGAGGCCTTTTTTGCCACTGACAGTTCCAAGGCGGTATCCCTATTGTCAACTTTTTTGTGATTGTGACGTCATATGCATTTATTCTAATTAAAATTCACGTTTGTCCTTTTGTATTTTTTTGGGGGTTTACTGGGTTCTGTGAAAGTTGCATTTCCTATTCGGACTTTATACTTATTTTTAAATGCAGTCATAAACAACCACTGTGATGTCACATATTATTATACGTTTATCGTTATTTTAAAAATGTGGAAAGTGGACCTTTGGAAACGGCCGAACACGATAAATACGAAATATTTTGGGTTGAGCAGAACTCAATATTCATAAAATCAATAGTACAGAATTTAAAGTCACATATCACGATTGACTGGTAAGATCGACTTTTGGCCCCATTGCGTATTCCAAGTATTAACTTTCATACCTCATCCAACCCCTTCTCCAAGAAGCGAAAACGGGTTTGGTTGGCTAGGGTTTGAAATTAAATCATAAATTCGGCTTAAAAAGTTTACATATTGTAAAATTAAAACATTAAATAGGTAATTTCAAACAAGTTATCGACCGTTCCAAGGCGGTAGCCCTATTGTCAACCCTTTTGTGTTTGTGATGTTGTTTGTATTTATTATTACTTTTGCCTTCTTGTTTGTTTGCGTGTTTGTTTCTGTGTTTTGTGGTTGACTGACCTCCTTGAATGCTACTTTCCCTGTCCGATGTTTTTATATTTCTTAAACACGGTTGCCAGCGGACATTTTTGTGACATCATTGGGCGTCAGTCTGGAATGTTATTGATATTATTAGTAAAGTTAATCCTCTGTGTTCTATAAGCACCCAGTATGTTGATTCGAATTTAAAACGTTTGTCTGTATCCATAAGACTCGAATTACAGCAGTAAACTGAACTAAATGGTTTCCAAAGATTACATGCTATATAAATAGCTTAGACATCTCCAGTAATCATTAAACTATTTAAATAAAACCGCTCTACGACATAAACAATAAGGCAACTACTGGTGATCTCTGTATAATTTCGTCGTTTTACAATTGTCATGCCATAAAAGAGCTTTACCATCATTCTGTCCTCACTAATAACTGACGTAGCTACTGACTGAAAATAAAATAGTTGCGTTGAATTGATTTGGTTTTACGACGCACCAAAACAAAACAGTTATATGCCGCAAACAGGAATGAACTTTCGCATTTTTTTAGTAAAAGTGGTATCTTGGCATTTTTATATTAATTTGGGTATGCTGAGTTTGATTATGGCGGATACCAAGCTGATCTTTTGCAGGAAAGGCAATTTTGAGGACATTTCATTGTTTTTTGATAATTTTATTGGGAAGCTTTGGAATATCTTTTTTTAATTAAGCATTTTAAATCAGTTATCAAATGTCTCTACATATTTTGACTTCATATACATATACTTATTATAGCAATAATATTTCAAGCTGAATTTTAACATAAAATGCTATTTTTTGGGACATTTTAACAACTTTGGATAATTTTACTGGAATTTCAGTCATTAATTTTCTCCACGAAGTTTGACTTCATAAGCACTGACTTGTCATATTGATAATATTTAAACCTGAATTTTGACAGTAAAGGACAACTTGGGGGCATTTCATTGCTTTTTGATAATTTTACTGGGAATTTTTTGAATATTTTTAAAATAATCATTTTACACCAGTCATCCATTTTCTCCAAACATTATGACTTCGCATACATTGAATTATCATAAGAAAAATAGTTCAAGTAGAATTTTGACAGGAAAGGTAATGTTTGGGGCATTTGATTGCTTTTTAGATAATTTTACTTGGAATTTTGTAATATTTTTTAAAATGTACATTTTACAACATTCATCATTTTCTCCACTTATCATAGGAATACTATTTAAAGCTGAATTTTTACAGGAAATGCAGATTTCGGGACATTTCATCATTTTTTGATAAACTTTTCCGGAATTTTTGGAACACGTTTCTTAAACATTTTACATTTTTCTACTACTAACTGTCTCTAAATATTTTGACTCCATATATATTGATTATTTATAGGAATACTATTTCACGATGAATGTTGACAGGAAAAGCAACTTTTGAAATTTTGTAATATATTTAAAAAGATATATCGATTTTCTTTACATATTTCGATTCCATATACATTGACTTTTCACGATGTGGAGTTTCTTTCGATATTGTTTTTACCTGGAGTGGAAGTTTCTTTTGATATTTTTATTTAATAGTTTTTTTTGGAATGTTTACTGAAAATATGTTTTTTATAGTTTATCGTATGGGTTCATCGTTATTTGACCTGTAAGTGAGAAAGTGCCAATTCTTATGGATGGCTGTATACGTGAGAATAATGGCTCCTACAGTAGCCTGTAACATCATAAGAGCTATGATTCTCGCAGCAAGGATTACGGAGCTATACAGTACTGATTCTAGCCGGGACAATGTGGGTCGTCTGCCTCCACCACGATTTTTAAAAAAATAAATAATATGCATCAATCTGAAGGTGTACCTAACGACTCGTCATGTTTCATAATTTAAAGGAAGTATGTGCCTCTATTTCCTTTTTTGTTCATATGACTTCAGCCTGTATGTATACACAGTACATCATGCTAGCATGCTTGTATGTACACATTGCTGTGTATATTTAATTGGATTTTCGGCATTTTCAACGGGGGATCTTACATTATTTCTTATTTGTTATACAGATAGTTGCAGATAAAGAGCTTGACGACATCAATATTGGCTACGAGTCCATCATATGTTCACTGGCACTGGTAGCTCAAGTTTAGCACAGTCAGTCTTATTTCCGTATCATGGTTCGATAGAGCACCTGTAACAAGTGAAAAATAAAGGCTCATATTCTGTCTGTTGCACGCTATATATTTTGCAGACACAATTCTCTAACGACTTTATGGTGTTTTCTGTAAGATCTCCCTCCCTAAGTCATAAAGTTAAGAGTTGACACAGTACATGCGCAAAATGACATACTAGTATCAGAAAACAGTGCTGTACTGCGTATCATCTTCCTCAGTTGATGCTCGAAGAGATGTGAAATCACTTGTACTTAGTGAATACTGTGTTTTAAATTCATCTGTGAAGTCATCAACTGCAACAATTTCCTTCTGTCTATCACTTAAGAAATCAATTTCTACAAGACCTGTCTCATCGTCTGAAAGAAGCAAGCAGACTTAGTGCGCCGTATCCTAGTACTAGGTTGTATTGATTCTCCACTTTAACGATCAAATCAACTTTCTGGTTGGGCTGTTGTCTCCATCATTGATCTTGAAACATAGACCAACAAGTAGGTTAGCCTTTATTTTCACTTATTACGGGACTGGAGCACTATCAGTAATGAAAACACGGTGACTGTGCTATACCAAAGCTACATGTACCAGTGTCAGTGAGCATGGAATGAACATGTAGTGACCATATTCCTTAGCCAGTCATGATTAATTTAAGCCCCATACCTGCAACTAGCTGTAATAAACGTATTGCTTATAACAATAAAAAAACCCCACAACAACAACAAAACAGATTGTAGGCCCTTCCCTGAAAATGGCTCAAAACCAATTAGAAAAGCGCAGCAATGTGTGCATGCTTTCCAACAACTTGATAGACGCGTACGAATACAGCATAAATGACATATGTGGTCCTATAAAAACCACAGCGTCCGAACGCAATGGCATCGTAGGTCCTCACTGTACTGCAAACAAGGACTTGATAATACAATGAAAGAGAAAAAAACAACAGAAAGAGTGGTGAAGTCTGGGTCACCGACTTGGAACGGTCAGTAGGCAATAAGGCCTACTGGTTAGCTTGAATCGATTTTATATGCGCACAATACTCGCTATTATCCTGTCTTCAGCGCCCAAATAGACAAGACAGTGTAATCAAAACTACATTCCATTAAAAGGAATTCTCTAACAATAAAGTCCACATTCAGAAAATCTAACTAAAGAAACACATACACAATAATAAACATCTCAGGATGTATCCAGAATCGTACTGAACAACCATAGTAGTTGCAGCTAAAGAGAAAAAAAATCTAGGGTACGACCAGAAAACCCGAGGGACGAAAGCTCATGCACCCACATCCCTTAGTTGGGGTTTCAGTTGGTACAATCATAGAGTCCCATGAGGTAGTCCAGTCATCGCACAAGTGAAAAGTGAAGCATAATGACTGACTGTAGAGGGGTCAATCACTAAACATGCAGTGCGCTGTAAAACCAAAGGGTTATATCCTTTTCTGACGAACTTCCTGATTAAATTTTTCAGCGGTCAGGAAACCCGTCAGACCCTTTTAAATTTCGAAGTTTATAGACCACATCTCCATAAAATGAGGGTTGTGCTATGCCTAGTCGCAGAAGTGTTTTAAGGTTGGTGTTGTGCTTTTCCAGCAGTCCCTCGTTGCGGCGGTATAATTTAGAGAAATATCTACGCAGTCTGTGATAACGAAAACCTTGCTGAAGGAGTTTACTTGTAATAACTTTATTTCGATCATTGAAGTCTATAACATCATTACACGCTCTAGCAAATCGAATGAGCTGGGAGATATACACCCCGTATGAGGTAGCACGAGGTACATCTCCATCAAGGTGTATAGTTAACGATGTTAAAATTGAAATCATCTCTCCTATCATAGATTTTACAATCATTTGAAGTCGAGAGATGAAGATCGAGAAATGCTGCTACTGTATCCGAACTGTTGGCTTTATTCAACCTGAGCTCTGGTGGATAAATGTTAGTAACCATATGAGCAAAGAACGATTATCAATATTGAGTATGTCATCAAGATACCGAGAAGTATTATTAAAGGCATCAATAATTTCACCCTGACTAGCAGGTGACAAACTCAACATAAAATCTCTTTCATAGCAGTACAAAAACAAATCTTCAACAAATGGCGCACAGTTAGTACCCATAGGAATACCAACAACCTGGCGGTAATAAGATACGGTAAATAGTTTTACCGTATCTTATAAAGATGTTATCCAGAAGAAAAGATAAGGCTCTACAAACATCAGTACAAGTCCACAAATTATACTTATCAATGGGGGCGTTAGTAAAGAAAGCCCTGACATTATTACAAGCTAGAAAAGTTGTACCTTCTCTAGCAAATGTCTTCTGAATAAGCTGAAGCATTTTTTCTTTGATAGTAAATATGCCAGTAAATATGGTCAAAACGAGGTCATTCAACATACACTTAATTTCTATGTAAATATAGATATAAAATTCGAACAGGAAAAGCAGCATGCAAGGACGATAGTCAACCACAAACACACACAGAAACAAAAAAAAGGGATAAATGAATGAATTGAATTGAATTGGATTTTATAGTCGCACCAACAGCTAAGGTCATATGGCGATTTTCCAGCTTCAGTTGGTGGAGGAAGACCCCAGGTGCCCCTCCGGCAATTTTTGTGCACGGGCGGGCACCTGGGTAGAACCACCGACGTTCCGCAAGCCAGCTGGATAGCTTCCTCACATAAAGATTCCTAGGCCCCTGAGGGATCGAACCTACAGCGGTGAGGGGCCAGTGATTTCAAGTCAGAGACGCCCCTATAAATGAATTAAAGGCCAAATAAGACATCACAAACAAAAAAGGGTTGACAATAGGGCTACCGTCTTGGAACGTTCAGTGGCAAAAAAGGCCGCTAGGGTTGAAACAAGGTTCTAGGCTCTAGGGTCAAATATGTAGATAAAATTGATAACTGATGTAAAATTGTTATTTAAAAAAAATCCAAACATTCCCAGTAAAATTATCAAAAAACAATTGTCCCAACAAAATGGCTTTCCCGTCGAAACTCAGCTTGAAATATTATGCCTATGATAAGTCAATGTATATGAAGTTAAAATATATGGAGAAAATTGATAATTGGTGTAAAATGTTTATTAAAAACAAAAATATTCCAAAATTCCCAGTAAAATTATGAAAAGATGATAAAATAACCAAAATAAAATGCATTTCCAGTTAAAATTCAGCTTCATCTATTATTATTATGACAAAAGAAATATAAAAAGATCGGACAGGGAAAGTAGCATTCAATGAGGACAGTCAACCACAAAACACAGAAACAAACATGGAAACAGACAAACAAGAAGGCAAAAGTAATAATAAAAGTAAACGACATCACAAACACAAAAGGGTTGACAATAGGGCTACCGGCTTGGAACGGTCAGTGGCAAAGTAGGCCACTGGGTGTTTAAACCGGTTCTAGGGTGCACCAAACCTCACACTTACACTACTGTCACCTTATTAAACAGGACAGTGTAAATAAAGAAATCCCCGCCATGATCTAATCTCTAACTAACAAGGCAGCATCAATAGGCAATATAAGTAAAACACAAATATGCTCGTGTAAATATAATACAAAAAAACAATAGCCTAGAAAGCCACAATAAAGGTACTCAATGACTTGGCAGAAGCCAGAGCAGTAAGAGAATACACCATTAAGGGCACGACAAGAAAGATCATGGACAAACATCAAACGCCACCGTCCCAATGGGCTTTAGGTAGGCGTCATCATAGGGTCCACAGCCTGTCCGGTCATCGTACAATTAAAGAGGAAATCATAGTGGCGAACTGTAAAAGGGTCCACCACCAAGCATGCAGTACGTTGCAAAATGATAGGGTCATAACCTCTTTTGATAAACTTTTTAACAAGTTTAACAAAGATAGCATGACAGAGATCATGACCAAGAATCTTACGAAGTTTATAAATCACATCACGATAGAAGTCAGGTTGTGATAGTCCTTGTCGCAGAAGAGTCCTTAAATTACATTTAAATTTGGAAAGAAGATCAGGGTTACGATAATAACATTTTGCCAAGGTTTTACGAAGTTTATGGTAACGGTAACCCTGATTGAGTAACTTTTTAGTTATACAAAGATTACGAGTATTATAGTCCAGTTAAGTGATATTTATATGAGGTGATAAATGTGTAGAGAATATTAATGACTGGTGTAACTGTTTATTTAAAAAAAATATCCAATAATTCCCAGTAAATTATAAAAAAAACAATGAAATGACCCACACAGTTCCCTTTATCGCCGAAATTCGGCTGGGTGTCCACCATAATCGAACTCAGCATTCCCAAATCAATATAAAAACAACAAGATACCACTTTTACTACAAAATGCCTCTAACATTCACAAATTCAAAAAATGGGCCCAGTCTACCACTCGCACATTAAATCGAGATACAAAAATTCAGATTGGGCCAGAACCTTCTGACTTGTAGAACTGCATTCCATTTTATCGCCGTAGCCACGATAATTGTTTGTTTTGCCACCACTCAAACAACACATGAAACAAAATATGAATTGTAATGATCATCGATATGGGAGGAATTTAGTCCTATGTATATGTAAACAATTTCCTGTTTTATGCCCTGGAACTTCACGGTGTGAATAAAACTAATTTAGTCATTTAAGCCTTTAATAACACCAGTAGGAACGCCAGCCCTATGGCGTAGGAATATTTATCAAACAAGGTCACGTGATAAAATCGATAACAAAATGACATTATCGGGAAAATTGTCACTGGTCAGATTTCTTCACCTCTTATTTATAAACTATGATTATAACAAAACACCATCACAGATCGTTGTTAAAGTAATAATATTCACAAACTACATTGGTCGAACAGAATTGGTGTACACTTCGTGTAATTCCCATTAATAGTTAAATGTATTTTCCAAAGGGATGAATTTAGGTTGTTTTAAGGTTTAAATTGCCAAAAATGCGCTTTTAAATCAAAATCGATTTATTTTGTCATTTTAGAAGCGATTAATAAAAACAAATGCATGTACGCGTAGATAAATCTTTCCTCTGTCCATATGCAAATTTTTAATGAAATCGGAGACAAGGACTTTTTTTTCCCCAAAATTAACTAACATGACCCACGGACTCAAAGACGGCATAATGCATATACATTTACAGACGCGACCGGGTACACAATAAATGAAATAATTCCATTATTTCAATACATATATTTCAAATGTATGTATCCATGCATTCCAGATTAAATTTCTGATCTATACATGCTTTTGGTTTATGCCGGAGTGCTCAGAATAGGTTTTAACAAACAAAATTGTAACGGTACGTCGGGAAAGGAAATGAGGATTGTGAAAATATATGTTGCAGTGCTAATTTTCTGAATCCGAAAAAAATGCAAAAAAAAAAAGTTTTAACAGCGAGAATGAATTTTTTTTCACGAAAGTGTTCATTGACATGTCTACTATTAAAACCCAAAATTTAAAGTCAATCAGAAAAAAGTACTTTTTTTTCCCCAAAATTAACAAAGTACACCATGTTCGCTAAAATATGAACAATCGCCTTTCGAAGTTAATATACACGCGGGATATAAAACCATGAAATTGTGAAATCCTTTTTATGAGATATATTGATTTCAACATTGTTCTGTATTTAATAAATTATTAGAGTAGAATGTTCACCGTTTTTCTCAAGGACACCATTACGGTAGTATCCCTGCAGCCCCGCCCCTCATTCCACCCCCACCACCCTCAATACCGTATTGATTAAGTTGTATATAGCTGCTAATGCGCAGTTTTAATCAAATTTGATTTATTTCATCATTTTAGAAGCGAGAGAAAAAAACAAAAGCATGTACGCGTAAATACATCTTTCCTCTGTAGATATGTAAAATATAAAAAAAATCGGAGGCAAGTACTTTTTCCCCCCCGAAAATTAACAAAGTACACCGTAATCGTTTAAATACGCTGAATCGACGTTCCAAATCGATCTTCGCACGGAATAAAATTGTGGAATTATGAATTCATTTATAAAGATAAATCGATTTCAGCATTGTTCAGTAGTTGTTATATTATTGATGTAGTATGTAAACAGTATTTATGAGAGCAACATTACGGTAGTATCCCTCCAACCCCGTGGGTTTCCCCCCTCCAACACGTACACACAATACGTTATGTATTGCTGAGAATGCGCCTTTTATTCAAATCGATTTATTTCGTCATTTTAGAAGCGAGCATAATAACAAAATCATATAGATACATCTCTCCTCTGTATATATGTAGAATTTCAATAAACGGAGACAAGTACTAATTAAGTAACAGGACCGTCCGACCCAAAGACGGCAACATGCATATTCATTAAGGAAAGACGACCGGCTACAGAAACAATTAAATAATTTCGTTATGTAAACACATATATTTAAAATGTATGTGTTCATGTATTTTACACTAAATTTTTTATCTATACATGCTTTGGGTTTATGTCAGAGTGGCCAATTTATTTTAACAAACAATGTTGCAACGGTATATCGGAAAATGAAATCATGATGGCGGCAACATACGTTGCAGAGTTAATTTTCGAAATCAGAAAAAGCGATAAACTAATATAAGTTTAACAGGCAGAAAGAAGTATATTCTTTTAACTGTTCGTTTAAAACTGAGGGGGCGACTCGAGTTTTAAAGAAAGCAAGATTGGCATGTGTCCCTTTAACCAAGTAAATAAATGACTGACGAGTAACATACATGCTACTGTCGGTAACAAACATGATTATGTGTAGACTCGAAGATTTCATAACATAAACGTGGACATGACATTGTGTCAATGGAGCACTTGCCAGATTTGTGGTGTTGTGAAACACTGTACGCGTGAATCCAAAAAGTGCGGGTCGATTATATTTATAGGGCATATATAGTTATATATATATATATTTATATAGTTATATATATATATATTTATATATATTATTATTTTATATTTATATGGTCCCAGAACGCAGTCATACTCACTACTATATTGAAAGTAAATACTGAATATACATGTGCGGTGCGTTACGATTTGTAGTATTTGAAAACAGACATATTAAACATTTCCCTGAACATATATACTATATTCATAGAAGTATTATTTCCTGGAAAAATAATACATGTTTGTTTTCAGCAGTTGAAATCTACTATATTCTGCGAATATTGCTATTTTGAAAATTTGAATACGTCTGTTTTCAACAAATAGCATGTTTTGTTTGTTTTAATATATATATTTTTTAATTTATGATTTAAAAAAAAAAATGGATGATCGGAATATGTCTTACACACTGTTGAATCCTTTAATTTAACAACAAGTGGTTTGGTTCACAGGCGACAGTATCGGTGAACAAAACCACTTGTTTTACTGGATTCAACATTGTGCAAAAAAATATTCATATATTATACCATTAATATTATAACATGTGTGTTGTAACATATGCTTATCCTTGGATAGTGGATGTCTGCAGGGAACTTGACCTTTTACCTAAAGATTAAACGATCATCCTCTTTCCACTGTCCAACAATGAAGTTTCATGAAATTTGCTTTAGGTAAGAGGAAAAACTGTGTGGGCAATACTTTTCATTTTCCGGTCATGGTAACGGACCTTTCAACTACTGACTTCAAAATAAACAGGGATTATCATTTCACCAAAGGCATTCAAAGTATGAAGTTTTATGAAATTAGCTTCAGAGAAAGTAATAAAGAGTTTGTACAAAGTTTCGTCAAAATCCAACAAGTAGCGCAGACAAGATTTGTGACAGACGAACGGAAAGACCAAATCTAATCTGTCTCACCTACCACTTTGTGGTGGAAGACATAATTATAAAGACAATATTTTAGTTCATATGTATACTTTATTAAGCAAATAATTGAGCGAACATAAACTTCAGCATTGACTCTGGCCAGTGGTGTACATGGAGTCTTCTTCCACGTGACGTGCAGACTGAAAGAAAAGAAAGACATAGAATAAAAAGTTAATATAAGTCGAGCAGAGTATTCAATTTGAAGCAGGTGTTGCGAGAGGGATCTAGGGCATGTTTAGGGGAATGGGACAGTTTAAAATTTAATTATTGTTTAACGCCTCATCAACACGTTGTTTAGGTTATTTCGAACCGCCCGAAAGAGAGGAGGAAAGATACATAGGCATCCAGGAACCCTGCCCTACGCTTACTACCGATTAGATACCTATGGTTCTTTAACGTGCTTGGAGGGAGGACAGACTCCGATACACAGGACCACCCAGTTTACGTTCCCATCAGACGAACGAGGCTAGCAGGACACATCGAAGTAACCCAGTGGCGCCAGTAAGAATTGAATCCGTGTTCACTGGATTCAAAGCCGATATGCTATAAACGTCCCTTGACCAAAACTGAGTAAATGGCACATCAAGTAAAGGGTCAATACATATTATATTGTGTATCATACGAGTATATGATTGAACTGACATGATTATAGAACCATTTTAATGTATGTTTCACCCAACAGTACAGCAAGAATCTATTATAAGGAAAGTTAAATCTGACAGAGGGTGCAATGTTCTATCTATAAGCCATTTTTACTAGAAGGGGAATAAAATACAAGTCTGGCCAAAAATCTAAAATTGTTAAATTTTACACGTTTTGTTCATAGGATATTTTACTTTAATGACTTAGTAAGGTCATTTTACATGGGGAGAAAACATTAATATACAACTATTTATTTTCTCTCTCGAAACCTGGTGATGCCGCTAGTTTTAGAAATAAAACATGATTAAATAGGGCAGTTGAGAAGACACTTTTGTAGATGTGTGGTCTGTTCTGATGTGAAAATGTGTAAAACAGACACAATATTGGAAATTTGCTCTGTGTCCCTTAAATAAATTGAGGACCCATCACATAGACCAATTAGATGATGTTAAAGGGACACACGGCAATCTTGAAGTATTTATCAAGCTTTAACATTAGCATCTCCATTTGTTAACTTGGTAACATGTTAAATTTAAACCTGCTTGCATTAAAAGTTGAATAAATTATTATAGGTGCACTATTATCAACAGTAAGTATTGTGTAAAACAATTTCTTCTGAACTATTCTAATAAATAATATTAATGATGCACAAATGCAAACTATGCAGAAAAATTAACCGAACTCCAGAAGTAGTTTTAAACAAATAAAGACTGCCTAGTGTCCCTTTAACACAACTTGTTTTCGCATGTATCCAGTACATGCAATTTACACGAGCTCATATGACAATCACGCTGCACTATCACTGAATTTTTTTTTTACTCTAACTTTGAACAGCACCGTGCAAGCATAACACAAGCTCCATTTAAAGAACTACACAAGTGCAAACAATTTTTAAAAAGGCTCTTACCTCCATATGATCCAATGGCATTTAATACGGCTTGACATTCTGAAGTCGTCAGTATCAATTCACTTAGAGCTGCTCAAGGGCACGATTCACATTTGAGACCTCTCTGAAAACAACATCAATCCAATGTCAATGATCAAACAGACATAGTTTATCCTTTGTTATACATAATGTAACATATTTAAAAAAGAAAAGATAAAATAACTAAATTGAATAAAGCATGAATACTACTTGTGCTCAATAACACGGTTAATGTAATAAAAACATCTCTCATCATTCATTATACATGTAAAATATAATGTAGCCCAACTGGAGATCCATTAAAAACATTGTTCCACTTTCACAGCATATTTCAAGCCCATGGAATAGTCTTTTTTTTTTTAGACACACTGGAGGCAAGCGTAGTAGCTACACCGCCTTAAAGGCTTTGAAGTGAAAAGTACTTTCTCGAAATTGCGTTGTTTTTTTCGCAACAGAATGTAAATAAATGTAAATTCAAAATCACTTCCTTGCCTCAAAACTTTACTGCACATAAATATGAATCTGACCGATATTTCAGTCAAATGTCTATGGCAGATTACATTGTTTCAATGGTAGTTGTATCGGGTTATGTATTCACGAATGTGCGAGAAAATGGGGATAACATAACGATATAGAGACAACGCTAACTATTTCCATTCATGCATCTGAGGGGTGGGGTGGAGGGGGTTTCAAGTTTTCTTACCCCCTCCTTGTTTTCGGTATGCAAGCTCCATCTACCCCCACACCCCCATCTACCGTACTTGGGTGGGGGCGGGGTGCGGGGGACATTGATAGCATTTCTACTAGCAATTGTTTTATTCCACGAAACGTTCTACAGTTTACAGTACATCCAGTTACTGGAAAGATCGGAGTACACGCAAAACACTTATAGTGATTATGAACTTTCTATTATACACTATACACTACTTTTTTAGGCACTGTATTTGGCCAATGTCTAAATATGCACGATCTAAAAGGGGTGTGTACTGTTTATTAACAAACACATTTTAATGACAAAACAAATACCTTGATCATGGACCTCCAGCAGCAGACAATAATCCCAAATCCAACTTGCAACATAATGTCAATTTCACGTGTCAAGTTATGTCACGGTGACCTGTCAGTCACCAACACTGCATCGTGTTGACACATAATGGGACGTTATTTCGTCCGGTAAGGTATTAGTGTTTACATAATCTACGGTATGAAACACTGTACGCGTGTTGTTAGACTCCATAGGTACCCGTAGTGCTCGCCGACGTAGCGCGCCCAATTTCGGGTGTAATAAAATGGCGTCTGTTTTAATTGAAAATTCGTAAAATAGTCCGTAAAATACAAAGAAATAGTCCATGTTCGCGGAGTTAAAATGCGAACAGAACTGATATGTTATAGGTCCGTGGCGTTCCTACTGCACCTCTCGGTTTCTAAATGATAGGAACATTGATAGCCCATTACTATGGTTAATAATATCTATCCTAAAGAACTTCAACTCTAAATAGCTAACATTGCTGATACTGTCGCTTCTTTTTTCTCGATTTACATCACTCGGTTGAACATCTCGTTTTCGACTTGTATACCTTCTCGAATTTGTTAATTGTTGCTGTGTTTTTTTGTTGTTGTTTTTTAAATAGAACGTACTTTTAATTTTGACAATGGATATTGATGTTGAATGATCATCGAAAATGTTGACTAATGGCGACGCTATATGCTATTATACGGTTGACAAAATGAAACACAAACAAATTCAGAAACCGTTTAACGTTATTCTAACAAACGTTAACCAGCGAACGTTATTTGTGTCTGTTTGTTAACACGTTGCTATGACATTATCTGGTGTAATGCTACGTTATATATGTCATCCATTCGGAACGAATTTTCATCTGTTAATAAACGTCGCAAATGTGAATGGCTCAGACAAAATGCGTTAGAATTCTAAAATACCATAATTATCTATTGACAATTATACAGGTATGAATCATACATTATATTAACTTCTTTACCAGTCGTGGTACCACTCCGAAGGTCACTTACTGTTATTTTATTGGAAGACGCATTGAAATGAAAACATCTAGTCTTGATCATCTTCGACGCTTGCGTCTTGACCGTTTGTGCAGAAACAAATTTGAAACCGGAAGCACATGACCGTAATCAATATTGTTTTATTGAAGTATTTCTGACCATCCGCATTTAGTTCGCCGATATAGTGATGAAAATAAGTATTAAAGTCGAACAGGAAATGCAACTTTTGCAGTACATAGCAAACCCCAAAACACGTAAAAGGCAATGTTAACAAATAATAGAGGCATATGATGTCACAAACACAAAAAGGGTGACAATAGGGCTGCAGCCTTGGAACGGTCAGTGGCAAAAAGGCCACTGGGGTTATTTATACATTTATAAATAATCAAAAAGGTTTCCGTCTTTGTTTATTTATAAATGTATTGTCTTTCTGCCTTTCTTTATATCTTGTATAGCATGAGTTTCTGTCTCAGCCAATCACGAACGATACCAGATTCTCGGATTCTTTGTCGCAGATGTTCTAGACTAGAAAACAGTAGGTCATTCGCAACATCTCGTACACTGCCTTGCAGCAATATTCGAATGTAAATCGAAAGCTTCCATATTGGTTACGTCATTGCGCCATCGATTCCCCCCAAAACAAATTTACATTCAAAATCAAAGTTTTCAACCGCATTTTGCAATGTCATTCAGCCGATTGCTACATTAATAGTCTATTTACATGAAAGCAGTGATAAAACCTTCATCTGCATTGTATAAAACAAACATTGAACGCAAGGAGTACATCAACGCATGTGGGTAGCGGCCATATCGTTTTTGTAGCAACAGTGCACTATTTTCTGTGCCGTTGCCTTCCGGGTAACAACATGTCCATATTTTGAACATTTCGAAGCTCGATATACACACATGGCGGGATCTCGAAGAATGACGGGATTGACCGAGCGTTCACGACTGACATGATGCAACACCGTAAAGGGACACACGGCACTCTTGAATTTTATATCAACTTAAATATATTATTGGTGCAATATTACAACAGCTAGGAATATGTAAAAACAATTTGCTTTGAACTGTTCCAATAATTAATATTAATGATTTAACAAATGCAAGTTCTGTAGGAAAACTAAAGGGACGCCGCGAGTTTTAAACAAATCAAGATTGCCATGTGTCCATTTAACAGCTATTAAATGAAAACCTAACATGCTGATAACAACAACAACGGATAAGCGGATTTAACCCGATAAATGGATAATGCTCGCCGTACTTACGCATGAATATATTTCAATGCAAACTAAAAGTAATCGCCTCTTGAGGGAGTTTCTTTATTTGCGGTTTACCTTAACACATAACGGAATAACGCATTATCTTATTTATATAGGCATGATAAATAAATAGCTTGCTTTTGGGACTCAGTACGGTTATCTGTATTACAATGTGTTATACTGGAAATAACAGAATATCAGAACCCGATCGTAGTTTACCAGTACACATGCGCAATAACAATGAGTGATGCAACAATATAGCCTATTTATGAAAGTGAATTTAGGATCTCTTTTAAAAAACAAAAGTGTAGGTTGGATGATACTGACATAGTTAAATATGTAAATAGTGAAGTTTGGTGCACCTTCGAACCTGGTTTAAAATCCCCGCGGCTTGTTTTGACACTGATCAAGGCGGTAACCCTCTTTTTATGTTTGTGGTGATGCAACTTGAACTTATAGTTTTCCTTGTAATTGGTGTTTGTTTGAATGCTTGTTTGTTATACCTACCGGACAGCATTAATGGTATTGGACAGTTTAACACGTATCAACTGTGTACAGGTTCGTCATGACACTTCATAATTGTATGATGAAATATAATTTAAAGAACTATGCAAAATATACACCATTACGTGGTCAAAGTATTAACCTTCTTACCCCATCCAACCCCTTCTCAAAGAAGTAAAAGCGGGTTGGCTGGGGTATGAAATAAAACCTTAATTTCGGTTTTAAAAGTTTGCATATTGTAAAATTAAAACATTTGATAGGCAATATTAAACCGGTTATCGAATTTTATTCAGTAAATAATGTTTTTAAGCGTGTTTTATTGTCGAAATATCCGTTATAAATTCCTGCTAATATAAGCTTTCCCATCGCTAAATGGAATTAAGGCGGGACCACGTAAGGTATATTAATCTTGAATAAGTTTTGACAGTATACGCATCATATTCTGGCTTATATAACTCCCTGTTAGGATTACTTCATCGATATATCATTCCATAGACATGCGTTCGAAGGCTTTAAGTATGGCGTAACACGTACCATTAAAGGTAGTGGGAATGAATGTATCCAAAGTATTTTTTTGTGAATGTTTAGTGTTAAATAGCACAAGCACCTCCCCACCATCCCTTCGGCTGAATCACCTCCTGTATTATGCTTGGTACTTCCAAGCATCATTTAAACTGCATTAACGTGTTGTGTTACAGTCGTGCTTTACTAGAACTAATTTGCAACTCTTCATGACGAGCAATCGATGACGGAGCTCCATTGAGCCTTTTGTTGAATGTTTCTTTTATACTATGTTTTAAATAAGGTAGTGTGTTTTATTGAAATTATCGATCTCTGAACAACCATTTAAATGTCTTTTACAACATGTAGCAAATTTAACTATTAATAAATTCTTCTAAGCTTTCTGCTATTAATATGTACCACCGTACTATTCATGTTATACACATTAATGAAAAACAACAACATAAAAATAGTATCGCATTATCGAAAGAACAGACATTACCATCAGTACAGGAACACCAAACCAGTAATTAATTTAGACGATGGAGAATTATGCACCATTAACGTTTTTGCGCACAAGGCAATTACTTGTCTATTAACTCAATTATGAAGTACGTCAGTGACATAACAATATCTTAATTTCGTTTACGGATGCGTGTAAATTACATGAAAACGACATGCCAATCAAAGTGCTCTTGAGTATTTGATAGCCGACAGATGTTTACGAGTATTATTATTATTATTTGGTTCTAGTCGTCATTGACATTTCCTAATTAAATTTGGAAAAAAATGTGAAGAAAAGCGATGTTCGTATAACACGGATTAAAACGAATATTAAGAATTATAATTAAAACACATACAATTACCTTCACAAGTCGAACAGGAGTGCTAGCCTACATAGAACCCAGTCAATCAAAAGCAAGAATTGCATAAACTTAAATGAATACATTCATTCAGTTGTTTGCCGCTGATCGTTTTCAGGTTCAGTCCTTTTATGTACGCAAATTGTATTTGTATTGTTATTTTTTTATTTTTTTTTGTGGCATGTTCTGTTCCCTTTGTATGTCTCCCAAGAGGATGCATATACAATCACATCGTCCGTTCGTCCGTTCCTCCTTCCGTCCTACACATTTATTTTCATAAAACATGGAGGGACTTCCAAGAAACTTCACACACATGTCAACCACAATGAAAAGGTGTGTCGTGTACAATAATTGGGTTGGTACCTTAAAGGTAAGTCATACTTGAATGTCAAAAGTCAAATAAGTAAATATTGTCAGGGGCATGTGTCACTTAATGATGACATTTGTTGTTTTTCGTTTACTTGTGTTAACCGCCGTATGCATGCCATCTTCGGGATGGTTAAAATTGTGTATTATTGATTTTATGAATATTGAGTTCTCTCAACCCGGGGCTAGAGGGCGTGAGCGGTAGCTAGCATATTTCACTACCGCTCATGAACAATCTCAATCAAACCGAGACTGCAATATTTCATATGTGTCGTGCTCGGCCGTTTCCAAAGGTCTATTATTATACTCTTTTTTTAAAGTGAAGTCGTTTACTATTTAAATGAACTGTGTTAGATGTTTAGACACATATAACATGTTTGTAGCATGGTCGGTGACATTTCCTTTGATGAATGCAGAGCATTTAATCGTTTAATTTAGGGTAACTAAAGGGGCGTGGCTAAGCCGTACTACAACTACCGGATATTGGAATTTAGAGTACGGTCACTATGACGTCACAGTGTTACTAAGTACACCATGCTACAAAAAAGATAGAGTCTGTCTCAGCTCGTTGGTTATTTAAACACCTCGATGGGCTACGCCCATCTCGGTGTTTAAATAAGCCAACTCGCTGAGACCAGACTATATCTATTACATATCATAATAATTAGTACTTGTTGTAAACGCAAATTGCTGACAAATTTCACGTTTATTTCAAATTACAAATGTAATACTGCAACATATTAATTGAAATATTCATATCTGTATAGTCTTTCAAAAGGAAAGTTAATTCAATATTAAATAAATAGTAACTCTTCTTCAAACAGAACTTTTCGAACACTTGTACTTTTTCAAGAAAAAGCAAAGAAATACAACCTTTAAGTAAAATCCATCTTGTTGTTTAAATGGCTGAAGTTATAACGACGTCAGGTCATTTCCTGTATGACGTTAAGCAAATGACGTGACGTCGTTTCCCGTAACACTCCTTCTACTTTAACACAAACCGATTTCATGAACACTATACACTAAATATTCATAGAAGTAATGAATTCAATTTAAAATTGTCTCTCAGTATTCTTTAAAGAGTATTTTATAAATTGTGTTTTCCCCTAATTCCTCTCAGTTAATAGTTTATCTTGATGTTGCAGCCCCTGGGAAATTTAGTGTCTAGTTTTTTATCCACTTATCTTCTTTCATGTGTCTATATGTTCGACCTTCACTTAAAATGCGCTGTAATACCGTTACTCCCACGTCTATGTCTTTATGACCCTGAAAACCCTGGCGTACATCTCTAAGATGTTCTTCTATCCTCTCCCGTAGTGACCTTTCAGTCTATACGTTATGATATAAAGCTATAAAGCCATACATTGTTATAGCGGCTGTGGGCGTAGGTTTCTGTGATGATTTATGGAAAAATATTGTCAAAGGACAATAATTTGGGAGATTAAAACAAGAATCACCAATACTCTAACATTTCCAAATGAGCTTTGATAACGTTGGTAACAAAGATATTGTAAATACCTTCATATTTAAATAATTTATTTGCATAAGCTGTGTCCAAGCTGAAACATTTGAGAAACATGGTCCTACAGCACCCAAACATAAAAACACTCAGGAATGCACTGACCGCAAACAAAAAAAGCAAATAAATTACAATAAAAGACAATTTACACAACACAACGAGTACGAAAGACAGGGTAAACTGTCCTGTTTTAATGGGATGACAGTAGGGTAAGTGTGAGGTTTGGTGCACCCTAGAACCGGTTTAAAGCCCCAGTGGCCTACTTTGCCACTGACCGTTCCATGGCGGTAGCCCTATTGTCAACCCTTTTGTGTTGGTGATGTTGTTTGCATTTATTATTACTGTTGCCTTCTTATTTGTCTATTAGCGTGTTTGTTTCTGTGTTTTGTGGTTGACTGTCCTCCTAGAATGCTACTTTCCCTGTCCGATCTTTTTATATTTCTTTAAAGTCCACATTCATCGAAATTAGGAAAAGTTATTGGAAAAGTTGTAAAACATTTATAATTAGAAACACATCAGGATGTATCCAGCATGGTACTGAATATTTTTCTGAGTGTATACAATTAAGATTTTATCGAAATGTTCACCATGAAAATAAATACATATACGCTGATCAATTTAGTAATAATTATATAAATGTGTTCAGGTGACATTTGACTACTTTCTTAAAAGTTATGATACTGTGCACGTTAGTAAAACCTATAAATGAGATTTCAAAACGTGTTAACTAGTAGGTCGATTCATTCTTTTGTTGAATTTCCAAATCAACTACACACACATTCTCCTGTGTCGCCCTAACATTTCTATTTTTTTTAAAAGTTACAGTGGATATTTTTCAATCAATATTAATACAAACTAAATATAGATATAAAAATTCGAACAGTTGTATCTGCACAATATATTCACAAGTTTATGTCTATTTGAATTTCGTATATTTCAACTTACTTTTTATTTTTCCCTTTCGTTACTTTTTATTATTTCAATTATATCTTATACGTTTTTATTTAAGCTAAGAATTATTCTAGAACATATACCAAGAACTTATAACTATTTTTTATACAAGTCATTTAAAGTATTTAGTTAACATAAGTCCAAAATGTATATTGTAAACGTATGCAAAGTTCTGCGTTTCAATACACTAGTAGTCACGTGACAAACAATTAAGTCATTGCTTACGTCATATAGCTTGCGCTGTATGACGTCAAACGTTCTCAGCTTGTTCAAGATGCGTATTAAAGTTATATGTGTATTAATGCATATGATGGGTTTATATCTAGGGTGTGCATGGTTTGAGAGCATGACAAGTTTGTTGTAATTAACATTTCATTAAAATTACTGTTGCGTTTGTCTTTGTGACGTACATTTACCAAGTGACGTCATGTAACGTGCGCTTCCAACGGATGAAATATACGCGGGGAATTAATGGAACAGCTGTATTTTATCGTAGAATAACATACAGCTGTCTCTCTTCTTTGTGTATATGAAAGACTGCGGAGGTCGTGTTAGAATTAGTAATAGTATGGCAGGTTCTCTTATGTACATGTATCCTTAACCTCTATATAGTATGTAAACAACTTCCAATTAAACATATCAATTTATCGGCAATATGGTATACACTGTATGTTTAGACATCAGCTATTGTTCATTCCATGTACGTATAATTCTTACAGTGACACGTGTTATTCTCCTGTTGTTACTTTGTATTTTGTAGCGACGCCGAAGTATATTTATCGAACGAAACCATCGCTCTCTGAACTTACTTAATTGCCCGGAATAAATATGTTTTCTATTTGGCATACTGACATAACTCTAGAGCTTGTACTCGATTGTATGTATCATTATCCTTTTTTAACAAGGCCTTACAGCACGTGGTAGTGTTTTTTTTTTTTGTTGTTTTTTTAAAATTGAAACACATCCCACATCCATCCACCTCAATTTAAATTAATGGATCCGCGCACGATCCCAATGCTTGTTTTATCTAAAGTTCTTCACACGAAACGAAGAGCGTTCATTTGATTGAGTATAATTAAATCACCTTTAATGATGTTAATCTTTCCAGGAAGACCTATTCGACGACACATATAATGCATTATTTTGTATTTAATACTATTACATTATTTTACACTCTCAAAAGAAGATAACACGGAAGATCACCAGGATTTTAGAAACATCAAACAGCAAAAACGAATAACATGTTAATCAACGCATGAATCAAAAATTAATATAGCTAGAAAGAGGGTCGTTTTTAATATCCATAATGCCAGATATATGCAATGTATAAGATAGAGATTATTTAACTGCTGTGATCGATTAGAGTATAATCCGTTACGAGTTAGTAGGCGTGTGCTCTTTTTTACGAACGAGCGGATGCGGAGGCGGATGCATTCTTTATGTGTCCCTGTAACTGCCTGTAACATTGTCTGTATAAAGAAGTGGTAGGGTATGCTTCGCAATTGCAATGCAACTGGGAATGAACACAAATTCAAAATCAAGAGCTCTACCACTGAAATATGTAGAAACAGATATAATTATACTACAATATATATTTCAGTTCTATATGTAATGAATGAATTATGTTTTACGGCACGTCGACTCATAAAAGGTCATAATGTAGGCAAAAAACTGATGAAAGATAAAGAAATGAAGTAATAATTAAAAATTAATATAATATAAAGATAAAACAATTTATACATAAGGGTTGATAATATAAACTATGTATATATATAAATCAACAAATGCACATCAACGGGTCTATAAACAAGTAAATATATATAAGAACATACTATAATGATTTAAAAAGTCTGATTTCTTTCAGGAAATCTAAAACAACAGTACTAAAATCTAGACATGTAGCATAAAATAACTCTTTCATCGTATTAACATGGTAGTAACTTTGCCGCATATGATCAAAGTCTACACATTCCAGCAAGATATGTTTGACCTTTAACGGTGTAAAACAGGGCATACATTCTGGTAATTTCTCACCTTATAATGCATATGCATAAGTATAACGTGTTTGCCCTATCCTGAACCGGGCTAGAAAAACTTCTTCTCGACCAACGTGTCTACAAGAAGGACGCCATTCTCCGAGTAACGGTTTAATTGAATGGAGTTTATTGTTCACTGACAAATCCCAAGCCAAGAGTTACAAATGTATGTGTTAATACAACTTTTAAAATCAGTATAAGGTAATTTGGCATTAGATATATGTAAACCTAATGCTGCTTTAGGAGCACTATCAGCTCTATCAATACCACGTATTCGTAAATGGCTTGGAAGCCAACAGAAAAAAATAACAATGTCAACTAAAAGAGAATTGTACTTTTCTAAAAGTTGAAGCACAACTGGGTTTTCATGTTTCATATTACCCGGGGCTTGAACAGATGAAATTTAATCCAAAAATATCAAAAAATGGTCATCGTTAGATTTTTGAATATCACATGAAAAGATAGAAGCCTTGATGTGTTTGTGAACAAGAGCTGCTGCAGCTACCTTATCTCTACCTTATCTCTATCTTTAGAACCATCTTTTATATATATTGAAATTACTGTATCCTGAATGTATGCTTTGTTTGAAGTACAGTGCCGACATACGAGGCCATTGCGTTCGGGCGCTGTGGTTTCTATAGGACCCTATATCTCATTTTTGAAAGATTGTAGGATATGTACTAGAGTTGTTGCTATTATAAAAATCAAACATAATTGTTGATGTTTCCAAAGTCCACGGTGGAATTTGTTGTACTTTGTACTTGGCAATCAAATGTAAATATAGATATAAAAATCGAACAGGAAAAACAGCATTTAAGAACGACAGTCAATCACAAACACACACAGAAACAAAGAACAAATTTAAAGATGAATAAAAGGCCAAATAAGACATCACAAACACAAAAGGGTTAAAAATAGGGCTACCGCCTTGGAACGGTCATTGGCAAAAAAGGCTGCTGGGGTTAAAACCAGGTTGACAATAAGGCTACCGCCTTGGAACGGTCAGTGGCATAAAAGGCTGCGGGGGGTTAAACCAGGTTATAGGATGCACCAAACCTCACACTTACCCGATAAAATGGGACAGTGTAAATAAAGAAATCCCCGCCATGAACTATTCTCTAACCAACAAGGCAGTATTAATAGGCAATATAAGTAAAACACAAAGAGCATATAAGTCGATTTCAATGTCTCTTAATTTTGTTTTAATACGAAGACAAAATGGTCGAATGGCCTTCGGTGTTCGATCAAAAAGATGTTCATAACTAGGATTAAAAACAGTATCGAAAGTTGGTTTTGAATTGTTGACAATTTACAACCATTTGTTGTCTACTATGGTTAGTAATATATTTTCTAAAGAACTTCAACTTATCGAAGCTAATATTTCTGATACTATCGCGTCTTTTCTCAATTTATATCTCTCTATTGAACATGGTTAAATAATGAGCAAAATCTATGACAAGAGAGACGGTTTTTTAAAAAGGGTTACAGATATTATACAGCCCTGTGGCACGCCCATCTCCTGTTCATGAATGATAGAGAGGGTTGAATCCATTCGGGCACGAAACTGTCTATTGTCTAAGAAATTTCTATAAACATTGGTAATCGGCATCTAAGACCAAGGACATACAGATCATTCATAGTACCGAACTTCCAATCTGTATCATAAGATGTCTGCAAGTAAAACATACAGCGAATAGATGTTCTTTCTTTACGAAAGTTTCCCTAATAAATGATTCAAATCGAATGAGTGTCACTTCTGCCTCGTTGGTGCCAGAATCCGCATTGATACTTTGTTATAAGTTTGTTGGATTCCAGGTACCAAACGAGTCTCTCATTATTCACTAGTTCCCTGGTTTTACAAATACAACTAATTAAAGCAATAGGGCGATAATTTATTATTATCCGTATGATCATTTCCAGGTTTGTGGACTGAAATAACGATTGCTTCCAGCCAAGAAGCGGTGAAGTTTCCTGTCACCCACACCTTATTACATATATTTAAAAAGGGTAGATATATAGGTTTCAGGTATATGTTTTAATAAATGATAATGGATATCATCAGGACCAGCTGATGTATAATTGGCCCTTTTAAGGGATTCTCAAAGTTCTTTGAGAGTGAACAGTTTATTGTATTTATACAAATTGTTCGACTTGAAATTCAGTTTCTTAGTTCTATACGTTCACTTATATTAGTCAGCGTATGATACTAGAATGAAATGAATCTACGTTGGGTTTCGTGTAACATGAATCTGCCATTGTATTATATTTACCTCATTCGAACACGTCAAGTATGAACACTTGCATCGAATTTAGGTTTGGATTTTGTTTTTGTATTTTATACTACACAAGTTAGATATAGACGTCGAATAGAAAATGTAGCATTTAATGATCACAGTAAAAAAAAGCAGGCACAGAAATAAACAGTAATTACGAAGATGTATACAGCATATGACATATCAAACATAAACTGATTGACAATAGGGCTGCCGCTTGGAACAGTCAGTGGCAAAAAAACAAACAAATCAGGTATTAGGCTGCCCAAACCTGACTATTACCCTATTGTCTTCCTAGTAAAAACATACAGTGTAAATAACCTCTAACAAGCAAAGCAACAGTAATAGGCAATGCAAATTAACGCATAAATGATCATGTATACATGAATTTAAAACAAAAGCCTAATAAACAGAGACAGTGAAAATAAAGATATCCCCGCCAGGTTATATTCTCAAACAAACAATGCAACATTAATATGCGATATCAGTATGTGTATGTATGAATGAATATAAATCAGCAAAAAAATATAGTATGAAAGGAGAACGGAGAAGTCACAAAGCTATTACTCAGTGACTTGGTATAAGCCAGAGCGACAAGAGAACAAACCTTCATGGTTACGACAAGACGTGATTTAAGACAAAACGCAATCATCAAAGACTACTCTCCTCTTCAAGTGAACATGTTGACAACCTCGAGGTTTTATTGATCGTGCTACCAATGTGTCAAAACAAATAAAAATCAAAAACAAAAAAATCTGTTAACGGAAATTCCTAAAAAAAAATCCAAATAACATAACGTAATTTAAACGACATCCGTCTCGGCATACACGTCTAAATTCAGTTCGTACACCCAATCAGACAAGACGAACTTCATTTGTATGCATTTGTATTCGTGTAATTACGACGAAATGAAATTGTAAATCAAGTTATAAAACTCGTCTCAAGCAATTTAAATAGTTTAATGATGTTAATATAGACTTTGACTGATGAGCCGACTTCAATATTCTTCCGTAATTCCAACGCTATTATTTTAATGATTGTTTTTATACAATAATAAGTCGATTTTGATATATTTCATTTCTGAAATTTGCTGTTTCGAAACATAATTACTTGAGAGGCTGTAGTTTCTCTTCCAAAAGTACGATTGCATTAAATACATGCAGCCATTGAAGTTCTTAGAGATACCCTTAAACAGTGTAGATCATTTTAGGACTTTTAAATTCTAAGAACAGAGTCAATCAAAACAAACAACACCTACAGCGATAAGTAGAAGCAAAGTAAGCGACTACAAGGAAATAAAAGTAAAAGGAAATAAGGGTAACGCTTATCGGAAAGATCAGTCGCAAAAAAGGCCGCTAGGGCTTTAAAAGCTTCAAACAATGTTCCATATTGTACAAAACACCACTAATAACCCAGTGTTACACCAATGTAACGGGTCAGTGAATTTAATGAAATCCCCTCAATGATATCAATATGTAATGAAAATCCAAACAATTAGGCATACAATTGGAACAGTAAATATAGCGTTTACAGGACCAGTCAACTAAAACAAGCATTCAAAACAAACAACAAGTACAAGTAGGTAAGAATAAGCAAAGTATGTCACTCCACAAAAAGGAAAAAGGCTGTGGATTTAACCCAGGTTCCAAGGTGTTCACTAGTATTCTATTGTTCTATTGTTATCCCATTAGAAAGGACAGCGCATATAACGAACTCCGCTCATAAACAAGGCAGTGTTAATAGGCAAGATAAGTATAACACATATATGATTAAATACATATGCATATAGAAACAAAAGTAAATCTTATAAACCCACAAAGCAAATATTCAATGGCTTGGCAGAAGATAGAACAACAACAGCATATACCGTGCACGAACCGACACGATTGAAAACAAAAAAACACAACATTATCGTCCTTTTCAGGATTCATGCAGACGGGTCGTTGCACAGGCAAAGAGGAAATCATGGTGGCAAATATATATGACTAGAAAGCCACAAAGTAATTACTTTAGAAATTGCCACATCATACAGTCCGTAATCTGTCAGGTAATCGCACAATTAAAAAGGAAAGCGAAGTGTCGAACTGCAATTGGGATATCACTTATCATGCATTACGTTGAAACACGATAGTGTCATAACCTATTTTGATAGACCTTCTAAGTTGAGCATATATCCATTATTTTTAACCCGTTCAATTTATTGAATAATTGTACTATGCATCTGTAATTATGTCTAACTTGCCTTTTGAGATTATTAGCAATTGGAATTATCAAGCCCAATCTAAGTGCCAGTATAGTAGAATACCGCTTGGGGCGGAGATGGGGGTGGGGATGGAGTTGGCGTGAGAGATGTTTAAATTACCGTTTTGACTCCATCAGAGTGGACTTCTACTTATCTATCTTGTCTGTGTTTGTTGCTTTCAGCGAATCCTACTTTTAGTATAACAATAACCAGTCTAACGGGACTTCTATCATTCACATAGCTCCATAATTGAAATAAGTATAAGCTCACTTTTAAAACAAACAATAATTACATGGATACATAAAAGCAACGTTTGCCACACCACAATCATAACTATTCTAAATTGAAGACTTTGTAACAGCCACAAATTTAATTGAATGGCATGTGACTTTCTAAAAGTTACTATTTCAGTTGATATATTTTTATAGTTTAATTGACTTTGTAACTGAAACGCGGTTAGTTGATTTCATATTTGTATTTTACATGATTTGGTATCTGTCATGCAGTTATTTGATTTTATATTGATAGTTTACATGTCATTGTAACTGTCACGCAGTTTACTGATTTCATATTGGTATTTTACATGACATTGTAACCGTCAAGCAGTTAGTAGATTTCATTACAGTATTCTATTTGACTTTGTTACAGTCACGTAGTTAGTTGATCTACATGTATAAGATTTTGTAACGGTCACTTAGTCAGTTGATCACCTTATTGTATTTTATATGAATTTGCAACTGACACGCAATCAGTTGATGTCATTATGGTATTTATCATGACTTTGCAACTGTTAAGCTGTAAGTTCATTTCATTATGGAATCTTGCACGATTTTGTAATATTCACGTAGTAAGTTGATCTTCGAAAAGTACTTTACAGGACTTCGGTACTTTCACCAAGTTGCCTGATGTTCCATTGGTACTGTAAACTACTTTGTAACTACCGCCCATTAGTTGATAAAGGACTTGGACCACCATCATATTCACATAGACCGTAATGTTAGCGCTAAACAGAATAAACACCCTAATGCTCCGTGACACTTCAAATATCCATTAAAATGTGCATACATGAAGACAAAACACAAAAATAGCAAAACAACAATGACGATAACTGCTCTATGCACCAGCATTTGGCTCAAAATGAAAGTAGATGACATTTTTTGACAACAACAGCCGAACCACACATAAGTTTGTTTAAAATCTTACCTCATACAACGCAGTAACACTCAGCACTCTGATGACCGATTCTTTTGTTTTTTCCACCAATATCTTTGGAAATATATTCTCAAAACATCAAAAGTAATATACGTACCTCTTTTATGTACTTAATCAATTACACAGTCTCAAATAACACCACTGATGGTACTACTTTCGAGTCAAGTCCTATATTGAACCAATCCTACAGTTTTTGGAATTGAAAGTAGGTATTTGTACATACCAAGATTCATATCTGATGAATCCATAATATGGAATCGGTGACTCCTACAGTGTATCCGGCATTCATACTTCAATACACCCATCGACCCTGCGCCAATTCCACCAAAGTAGCCCTATATTTTAGTAACCGTCACTACTGAAAAAGAAAATGTAACAAAGTTAAGCTAGATACAATTAAAGAAACTGATTAGATCTTCTACATAGTATCAGTGCTACATGAAAATAGGCAGTTTCAAATATCTAAGCTTGACTTGAATGGGGGAAAAAAAGAACAATATCAGAAGTATGCTTTGTTTTTAAATATTTTCCGAAAGAGAACATTTCAACTGAAATCCAGAAAATTGAAAAATTGTCAAAAGTTACTACCCATTACTTGTACTGATATACTCATAACACCAAGCATAAACTACATTGAAATTAGTCGAGATTTCGTTTTTATAGACAATCTCATTTTGCTCGTATTTTCAAAATTGTTGCAAAATATCACCATGTCCTCACTGCGCTATCATTTCTAAAATGGTTCTAACTTTTTTTTCTTCTAATAATTGTCTAAATTTTGGCAGTTATTAAGTCAATAATAATAATCATATTTTGAACATATATTAACTTAATATGTGAGTTAGGGTAAGGAAAGAATATGGCTGTTTGTAAAACAAAATATACTACAAAAATGTGTATTTTTCCGTAAAATATTCTATGTTTTGTGCAAAACGATGCTATTTAGATTAATGATTCCATCTTTTTGTTCATAAACAGCTAAAAGGGCATTTTTTGTAAAAAAGGATACATATGTTACAGAAAAATCAACTATAACAGGTTGGTTTTGAAAATACTCTAAACACATTTCTGAGTTCTCAAAGACTAAATAGTATGTAATCGGATAATGGTGTACAGCATAGTACTGTGTAATGTCATCAGCATCCCAGAAAACTCATACTATAAGGAGTAGTAGCAACAGAACTGCTTCATTTCAAAATGGTTAAAGGATAGAGAAGGAGGAAACATGCAATGTTTAAGAAGACTGCATACCTTACAACAAGTGTCTACGTTGCGATGAGTAGAGTAGAGGGTTTCACCACCACCTCCTGATAGAAAAATAAGACGAGCTGAGTCATCTTCTGGAATGTGTAAATCACCATTCGCATCAATCAGTCACCAGAATACAATACGTCTGCGCCCAAGACCTGCAAAAAAGGCAAAACACATTGAGCTTTCAAGAGATACTGTTGGAAACTGAATTATCAGCAACAGAACAATGATGGCGGCAGTAAATGATCTCAACAAGAAACATTAACTACACAATGTTCAGATCCTTAGAATGAAATTCACTCGAACAAAACATGGGGACTAGCATGGAAATACAAATGTACATGTAAACGCTGTGACTTCATATTAGAGGAATACACGTTTTTTGAAGAAATCCCTACATCCCTGCCAGGACAAAATGCTGCAACAACAAATGTATCACATCAAATTGGACTTCAAGATACACCGATGGGAAATACCCGGGCCTGTGTAGTAATAGCTGCAATGAACATTCCACCTCCAGCCAAGTCTGCGATGCAAAAGACAGCTAACAAGGTGGCTCGAGAAAAATAAAACATGAACAAGCAGGAATTACTGCAAAATATTCTGGTTGAGCACGGTCTCGATGGTAGCGATGTCCATGGTTCGTTTGATGGTCGGTACAACATCATAACCATTGTTAATGCGTGCAAAAAGGCCAGGCCAAGATGCATCGCAAGCAATCGGTGTCTTTGCTGAATCAATGACAGAAAACCACTTCATCCTGGACTACGAAGTGGAAAATAAGTTATGCTATGCTGGAGCACACGTACGGGCAATGGGTGTATGTAAATTGCCCTGGGGGACACTTTGGATGCACGGCCGCAATTCCGGATGTTGCACCTCATAGAGAATACGAGATGGCAAAGTCGATAGTCAAACGACTTGGCGAGAAAGTTGTTAAAGTCACAATACTAGCAACCGACCAGTTATTTTTCCTGATATGGAAATAACACGACAATGTGATCCCATCCACTTGTCACGGACACAGGCCCGAAAGCGCATGAATGCCACTTTTAGCCAAGACAAGTTTGTGCGCTGCATAACTAGAGATGACTCGAAGAATAGCAAACAGTGTTTGCATTGGAATCTTAAGGCCAGACGTAGCCTTGTCTTTAAAAGTGCAATAAATAAACACCGTGGAAACTTACCGCGTATGGTTAAGATCGTGAAGACAGCTGTTAAAGCTACAATCGTCTGCTAAGTAAGTATAGACATGACTCTCTGGTTTGTGGCGGCGGCCAAAAGACGTGCTGGTACGAGCGGTCTGCTTTCTTGGGCCTACACAAGATTACCACGCTGAGAATGACAGAAAGTGATAACTTACTTTTAGAGGAAATTTTGAAAATTAGACTCGGTGAACACGCGCTCAAAAACACATTACACAACTACAACACCCAATCATGTGAATAATTCAATGCCTCATTATCAAAGATTGTACCGACAAATGTGAATTACTTTAGACATTTTGAAGGTCGCTGTTCTTCAGCAATATTACGGCACAATAACGGACAGTGTGATGCTCTACATATGAAGCTAGCAAACATGGGAATATATTGTTAAAATGCACCGAAACAGGCACTCCGTAAAATTAGTGAAGACTTGCGATGCCACCGGAAGAATGCTAAAGACCCAAGGTACCAGACTCGAAAACTTACCCGTCGTGGAATCACTGAATCTCGCCATAGGTGGTATCGACAGCAGAAGAATAATCGTCAGTCTGACTATGTGAAACAATAAACGATCATACATACCAAATTCCTTCATGAGGCATTTACACTGAATTTGAAAGTTGCTGTTCATATTAAACCAAATGACAGGGAAAGAAAATTAATAAAATAAAAGTCAAACTTACTTTCTGTTGCTTTGTCTTCATTAAAATACCAGTAACAAACAGACAGACAGACAGACAGACGGACGGACGGACGGACGGACGGACGGACGGGCGTTTGGGCGTTTAGATGTTTGGGCGGCCGGCGGGCGTTTGGGCGGGTGGGCGAGCGGACGGGCGGACGGACGGAAAGACAGGCAGGCAGGCAAGCAGGCAGACAGACTTGTATAATAACCAAACTAAAAAACAAATACAAACATAACTATATATTACAGGCACGAGATGAAAGTGCAGTTAAAATAGAACTTCCAGTTAGTATGTTTACACCTTTAACAAGTAGATGTTGGCGATCAATAATAAAGACAAACTTCAAGATAAAGATGTGAACTCATCAAAGCACATATTACCTTGATTATGCTTTAAAAATACACATAGGTATCAAGTTTGTATTTATTATTCAATGGACGCAGTGACTAGATACAGGTGTTAAACATAAATAATATTATATTTAACGTATTTTTGTAAACATAATCAAGAATACTGTAGATCTATATTCGGTCCATTTTAAGATGCAATTTCATTAGCAGTTCATGTGCATGTTTTGAGTCCATCAATTTACGACGAAGACAAAGAAGAAGAAGCAGAAGAAGAAGAAGCAAAAGAAAAAGAGGCACAAGACGAAAAGAAGAAACAGAAAAAACAGAAGAAGCACAGAAGAAGGAAAAATGATTTAATACCAGCTAAATGTTGAACTGTACAGTTTGGAAATCCACCATGTAATTTGCATATGTAAACACACAAAGAAACTACAAACCTTGATGTTTGGTAATATCCAAGATTCCGAGGTTTCCCGAGGTTCCCCGAGGCATAAGAGTCTCATTAAGGGTATTCAACATTTTGAATTGGGTGGAGTCCTTCCTGTGACAATGAAAATTAATTTTGGTTGATTTTATGAAATTAATGATAATGATGCAACAAATTGATTTCCATTATACGAAACATATATAAGAGAAAATGAAGAATAAAAACAGTGTTCTGAAAATGTTATCATTTATGTACAATATACCATTTTTGTGTGCATCCGCCCAGAAATATCCACAACCTTAAACTAAAAACAAATAAAATCCATATAATCCTCTAAGTCTTATCAAGGGCAGTTTAAATCTAAAATTTTGAAATTGATTTCATTTTGGCTCAAACACAGAAGTATATACCAGCAATATTATCAATGTACATGTGCTACTTAGCAAGCTTAGATCATGCTTGAAAAGTGAGGTGCCAGGTAGGTAAACAGATGTGTGTATTCAATCAATAGTAGTGTGCTTCAACCATGCATACATTGCAATTACCTAGGCTAAGAAATATAAAAAGATCGGACAGGGAAAGTAGCATTCAAGGAGGACAGTAAACCACAAAACACAGAAACAAACACGCAAACAGACAAACAAGAAGGCAAAAGCAATAATAAATGATGCAAACGACATCACAAACACAAAAAGGGTTGACAATAGGGCTACCGCATTGGAACGGTCAGTGGCAAAGTAGGCCACTGGGGGTTTAAACCGGTTCTAGGGTGCACCAAACCTCACACTTACCCTACTGTCATCCCATTAAAACAGGACAGTGTGAATAAAGAAATCCCCGCCATGATCTAATCTCTAACCAACAAGGCAGCATCAATAGGCAATATAAGTAAAACACAAATATGCTCGTGTAAATATAATACAAAAAACAATAGCCTAGAAAGCCACAATGAAGGTACTCAATGACTTTGCAGAAGCCAGAGCAGTAAGAGAATAAACCATTAAGGGCACGACAAGAAAGATCATGGACAAACATCAAACGCCACCGTCCCAATGGGCTTTAGGTAGGCGTCATCATAGGGTCCACAGCCTGTCCGGTCATCGTACAATTAAAGAGGAAAGCATAGTGGCGAACTGTAAAAGGGTCAACCACCAAGCATGCAGTACGTTGCAAAATGATAGGGTCATAACCTCTTTTGATAAACTTTTTAACAAGTTTAACAAAGATAGTATGAAAGTGATCATGACCAACTTACATGTATTATTATGTCATGATTATGTAAACCTTCAGGAACCTCTATATTTTGTGTATTAAATTGTCACCCCATTATGGTCATTGCAAATTGACTTGAGAATGTGTTCATGTACTACTTGTAAAGTTTTAAGTGATTGGTATACAAATTACAAAAAAGGGATTGACAGCTGCCCTAGATAAAACTTTCAACCTAGGTTCCATTACACTATGTCCTCTTGAAGTAAAACAAATTTTAGAAACCCTAGCCTTAGGAAAAGCTGTAGGTCCTGATACAAGTAATAACCGTGTTCTTAGAGAACTAGCTACCGAACTATCAGAACCTCTATGTTCTTTGTTTAATCATTCCTTAAACGATAGCACGGTCCCGGTTACCTGGAAAGAAGCCCACGTTGGCTCAGTTTTTAAATCTGGCGACCAATCAATTGTTTCCAACTACAGACCTATAGCACTTCTCTGTACTGTTGAAAAGGTTTTGGAAAAAATCGTTTTCAAACACGTATTTAACTTCTTTCTAACCAATAGCATTTTAACTTCACTGCAGTCTGGTTTTGTTCCAGGTGACTCAACAGTTAACCAGCTTGCGTATTTATATAACTTTTTCTGTCAAGCTCTTGATTCTGGAAAGGAAATTAGGGCGATTTTCTGTGATATTAGCAAAGCCTTTGATCGTGTTTGGCACGAGGGACTTCTTGTAAAATTAAAGGCTGTTGGTATCACAGGAAATCTCTTAACATGGTTCAAAAGCTATCTTACAGATAGAAAACAAGGCGTTGTCCTACCAGGTGTCCAATCTGATTGGAATAACATTAAAGCCGGTGTTCCCCAAGGCTCAATATTGGGACCACTGTTATTCCTTCTATACATTAATGATATTGTTATAGACATCAATTCAAATATTCGTCTTTTTGCAGACGATACAGGTTTGTTTATTGTTGCAGATAATCCGATATCTGCTGCGAATACACTGAATTCCGATCTGTTGAAAATATCAAATTGGGCAGATAGATAGCTTGTCAAATTTAATCCATCCAAAACTAAATCTCTTCTTATTTCACGGAATGTCAATTTTATCAACAACCCACCAGTTTTTATGAATGACCAGATAATAACTGAAGTCGATGATCATAAACACCTCGGTGTCCTTTTGTCAAATGATTTATCCTGGCACAAGCACATCGAATATATCAAATCAGAGGCATGGCAGAGGATTAACATTATGCGGAAACTTAAATACAAACTAGATAGAGTGTCCTTAGAAACTATATATACGTCCTTCATAAGACCTATTTTAGAATACGGAGATATTCTCTTTGATAACTGCACACAATATGAAAAATATGAGTTAGACAAAATACAAAATGAGGCCGCTCGGATAGTAACTGGAGCAACGAAACTTGTCTCTATTGACAACCTATACAAAGAAACTGGTCGGGAAACTCTCGGAAATAGGCGCCGTAAGCATAAACTCGTTATGTTTTATAAAATGACAAACCACTTAACTCCCAATTTTCTCTCTGAGCTTGTTCCTCCTCCTGTAGGTAATATATCACGGTAAAACTTACGGAACTCTACAAACATCCAAACTGGCAATGCCCGTGCCAACTACTACTATGATTCTTTTCTCCCCTCTGTTATTCGCGAATGGAATAACTTAACCGAAGAATCACGGCACGCCGAAACAGTTATTTCCTTCAAAAACTCACTTAAAAGTAATCAAAACAGAACTCCTAAACACTATCTCTTCGGAGAAAGAAACATACAGATATTGCATACTAGACTGCGTCTAAATTGCAGTTCCCTTAACAATGATCTGTTTTCCAAAAACATGGTAGAATCGCCTATTTGTACATGCGGATGTGTTGAAAACGGTGACCACTTCTTCTTTAAGTGCAATAAATATACTGATATTAGAAATGTATTGGTAAATTCATTACCCCGTCTACCAAATATTACACTGAAAACACTTCTATTTGGAGATCAAAATGTATCGTACGATACAAATATTCTTATATTCGGTGCGGTACACAATTATATTAAAAACTCAAAACGTTTTAACTAGTAGATCGATTTGTTCTTTTGTTGAATTCCCAAATCAACTACACCCCCTTTCCCTGTGTCGCCCCAAATTCCCTAATTATTTTCAAAAAAATGATTTACACTGGGGATTTATAAATAAATATTAATAACAATTAAATGTATTTGCATAATCTATTCATTTAATTTTTTGTCTGTTTGAATTTCATATTTTTTAAGTTACTTTCTATTTTTTCCTTTTTGTTACTTTTTATTATTTCAATTATATCTAAGCATTATTCTAGAATATGTATATACAAAAAACTTACACTTAAGTAATTTAAGTTCTCATACTTCCAGAATGTATATTGTGAAAATATCTAATTATTGCTGTTTACTATGCCATCACTGTGTACAATTAATATCATACCTAGGAGAAGAACATCATAAGTATCTTACTTTCGTTCTAATCCTTTTTCTTCTATTGTGTACAAATATTATGTTGTAAAAAGCTTGTGAAATAAAATATGTTTAAACCAAAACTTTGAAGATTACATTGCTATTAATAATGTTTTATTTGCTTCTCTGAATATTACTGTGTTTATGCAGGAAAATGGGAGTTTTTCAATTTAAAATAATTACTAAACTCTTGCATTATATTTGCTTGATTTCTTTCTCTATATATGCTATATATATAATAAATAAAGAAAGTACTTGATGTAATGCCCTAACTTGTGCTTAAAATACATATTGCATCGAAATGGTTTCCATTGTCACAGGTTGGATATCACCAATTCAAATTGCTGAAGTACCTTAAATGCTCTTTTGATTACACATTACACATTGAAATGTCCACACAGTGTGCATTAACACGTACCTTTCGAGATAAACATGTCTGTGTGCTGAATTGAGCCATTTCATTCAGGTGAGCAGATTTATATTCATACCGGCGTCTGCATGAAGGACTTGGACCACCATTATTTTCACAGAGACCGTAATGTTAGCTCTACACAGAATAACACTTACCCTAATGCTCCGTGACACTTCAAATATCCATTAAAATGTGTATAGATGAATGCAAAACACAAAATAGCAAAATAACAATGACGATAATTGCTCTATGCACCAGCATTTGGCTTAAAATGGAAGTAGCTGACCTTTTTTGACAACAACAGCCGAACCAAATCTTACAAAGTAGTAGCACTCAGCACTCTGATGACCGATTCCTTTGCTTTTTACAGCAATATCTTTGGAAATATATTCTCAAAACAACAACAGTAATATACTTACCTCTTTTATGTACTTAATCAATTACAGAATCTCAGATAACACCACTGATGGTACTACTTTCGAGTACGACCATTTTCAAATTTTGACCTCTCTGGTTACCGGTCCAAGTCCATCTTTGTAGCTATCACCCTATAATTGATCTGCGGTCGGTAGTTTATAAGACTGTGCAACTATCCCCCTATAGTTGATATGCGGTCGGTAGTTTATAAGACTGTGCAACTATCACCTTTTATTTGATCTCCGGTAGTTTATACTATTGTGTGACTATCATTGGTGATCTGCCGTCGGCAGTTTACAAGACTTAGTGTGGCGGCAGTTAAACGTCTCCCCGCGCATGCAATCAGTACTGTTTTTCATTCGATCTTTGGAGATCGCAGAGCCCGATACTTATATTTAGTGATCGGTGGTACATTTTCAATTTCTTTCGTCTTTTTACTTAATTTTCGATTCGGTGGTTAACTACTCCGGCCGATAAAAGGCTCTGGGTATTGTTGAACCACTCTCAGGATATGTTGTCTGCTTTTTAATTTAGTCTTTTGGCTGTTACTTGTGATACGCAGGCTTCATAACCGCTGCTCCCAACCCAATTCCTTTTTGTTTATTTCGCTCTTCGGGGCATACACTTTTTTTAGATCCTGGGACAATACGCCGCTGGATATAGGGGATGAAATAAAGATACAAATATTGCTATATCCACCGCCATATGCTTGCCATCTCCGGGATGGTTAAAATTCTGTACTGTTGATTTTTATGAATATTGAGTTCTGCTCAACCCGGGGCTAGAGGGAGTGAACGTTAGCTAGCATATTTCACTACCGCTCATGAACAGTCTCAATCAAACCGAGACTGCAATATTTCGTATGTGTCGTGCTCGGCCGTTTCCAAAGGTCCATTATCATATTCTTTTTTTATAGCACAATGGCGTTGCTTGTTCAATGTGGCGGCAGTAAAAAGTCTCCCCGTGCTTGCAATCAGTACTGTTATTCATTCGATCTGATCGGTGGTACATTTGCAATTTCTTTTGTTTTCTTACATATAAAAAAATATAAAAAATATTTAAATCACTATGTTTACATTCAGACAAAAGGAGTTTTGAGATTCATAGTAATATATAGTACCATATCTTTAAACTAGGTATCATTTTATGGGTTGTGCTGAAGTCATTATAGAGAATAAAGTTTCAGTGTTGTTGTTTTTTGTGTTCTTTTTATATTAAAAACCGTAGTTGACCATACATGGTATATGTTTTTTATTTTGATTACGTTTTCTTTCAATTTCTTCATTAGGGTTTGTTCAGTTCAATACTATTTAATATCTATACTATGCTGGTATAAATTATCCATCTGTATTATACAATATTGCTATGCAGTCGCATATTTCAGGAGGCTTTGACCCGTAAATTCAGGCCAGCATGTTGCTACAACCGTCTAGAAACACATAACTCACATTTCCTCCCTGTGAGAAGTATTTGGGGCTTTAAATCATAATTATTAATTCATTTGGGGTTCAGATTTCTAGCAGTTGTGCATATAATTAAATCAAAATATAGTTTAATCACCAAACAAGTATATACTATAGCCCCTAACGCATCAAATCATTTAATAGAAATACATCATACAAAATTAATTTGTCGAATAGTCTAATTTTCAGGACCGAACACATTCATTAACAATACTTAATGAGAAATATGGTCCTATAGAAACAGTAAACAAACGCAATGACACAATAGGTCCAGAAATCGAAGTAAAAGAGGATATTTAAAAAAATCAATGAAAAAGACAGGGTTACAAACTTGGAACGGTGAGTAGGCAATAGTCTTGGTTAATTTCATATGCACATTGAAGACGAAACTGAAACACATTATGATAGTGTTATTCGCATATTGATATATACCCATATTTCTTCCAAATTGCCGAAGTCCTGTTAGAGCATATTCACATAGTTAGTAAGTACAGCGGAGTATTGTCATGGCGTAGTCAGTCTTTGATAATTTATTACATGCACTAGTTTTACTTATACCGTTCGAATATCATAGTTACATCATATTGTATAATATGATAATTTATTATAGTACAATACGTTTTACTTTCAATTCGGTGTGTTATTTTGGACCTGGGTAAAGGGAAACCATTGAGCTATGTTTAAGCATTAACATATAACTATGCTACGCCTGATGTTAGACTAGGTTGATCAATCCTGTTTGCTTTGAATATTGATTTGCTATGAAACCAGAATTATTCCAGAACAGATGATGGATTTCTAACTTCCATAATACAGTTCTATGATTTGAAACTTGTTTTGACATAATTCAGTAAATCATAAATGATTAGGTCGTAGGAAAAACGACATGGTTAATACAGGTCCGTGACATTATTACACTTCCACAATATCTTGTTATGAGATAAATGTATACATTTAAATCAGTTCAATTTGGTAAATGGTAAGGTCCTTAGTTTATTCCGCAACATATCTCCCGTTAAATTCTATATACAATTTACCAAGCGTTGTAGTTTTTTTTAAAACAAAGATATTCTAATAAGATACAATTACACATTAAAGATATGCCTTTTCTCCCTTAGGCTAGACAACTGCTGAGTAGGGATCATGATAAAAGTCTGGTATTTGTTGACACCGTGAACAAACTGCATTCATTCGGCATCAGTCAAATATATTCTACTTTCAGAAATGTAAAGTGATACATAAAATCATCACACAGCTATGCAAATGATTCTAAGCTCTCCCACGCATGTCAATACAAGAATTTCAGCCAGACAAAAACAAACAAAACAACAAAAAAAAGGAAACTTTTATAGTACATTTATTGGCAATCGGGGTTCGATACCCATATATAATAGATAGAGTCTGGTCTCAGAGAGTTGGTTTATTTAATTAACGTGATGGTCGTAGGTGTTTAAATAACCAGCGAGTTGAGACAGGTTCTATATGTTTTGTAGTATGGTGTACTTAATGACCCATTAAATTCCATATATTGACATATAGAGTACGGTAAGGTGCCGCCCAATTGTTTATTCTGAATTAATCGAGTTAATGATATGTGTTTATCCAAGCCAAGTTCATCGAACATGCTATACTTGTATTTATATAAAACATAAAATAAAAAAAATCTGTATTTTCCTTATAGTTCCCAACATTTTAAAGTTTTGTCATAACATATATACAACTACAACAAGTCCCAAAGTATGAATACATTTGCCTTTATTTTCTTCCCTTTTTTCTATATTGTGATTGTTAGGTCAACTTTCATTTTTCTTATGAAGACCAATACATTTTGACAATATAGGAAAAATGACTTGTTTTCTTGCTTATAAAGGCAATTCAATCTAATGTATGATAAGGGATAACATTGGCCTCCAATATCGGCGTTTAATGCTCAACAGTTGAATAGCTGTTCTAATAACAAATGGACCGAATCATTATTACAGCTAATTGAAACTAAGTCTAAAGGCTTAAAATGGGTATAAGAGCCTCACAAACACGGCATTTTCTTTCAAACGTTAAATCTGTGTACACTTTCAGCACTTTTCAGTCTGTTTTTAATCCTTGAATTCCAGAGCACTACCTCGAGCAAAGCTCTTTTATACTTTCTTTTTTGTGGGAGGTGGCTGGGGATGGGGATGGTTTCAAAATACCTTATCAAGTAAAACATACTCTAATTGTATTAGGTATCCTATTCTTAAAACAAACAATATTGCAATAATAATGTTGCTTATGCCTATTTCACGTCGTCTTCACCATCATCCCTACCCATGTCTCTCTATGTCTCTCTCTGTCTCTCTGATCTCTCTCTCTGTCTGTCTGTCTCTCTTTCTCTCTCTCTCTCTGTAGTCAATACACATTAATAGTTTAACTTGAAATATAAAAATAGAATGTCCTTGTTTGTTAGCAGTTCTCTTTACAACAACACAATCTCCTTCTACTCAATAGTTAATTGTTCATTTACGGTAACGATCTACGTAGAATAGCGTTTGAATGACTGCATTACCGGAAACGCTTAAGGCCTACGCTAATAATGTGATGGAAAAAAATACAGTTTGCTATACTAGAAAAAGCGACATTTTGACCGACGGAGTCACTCAATGTTTTCCAAGACGAGCAAAAACAAATCCATTATATAAATCAATTAATTCATTTGCGTCAGATAGTCCGTCTACAAGATTTGTCTTAATAAATGAAGCCTTAACGTATCAATTTTACGTTACGTAAATTGTCACACTGATGTCTAAAATGAGTTGTCTGTTGAAATTATTCGACTATATTTTTAAAGGAATGTGCACACGTTTTCAAGGGTAAAGCCTGTTATACCTAATAGTATTGTTAATGCTGTCGAGATTGTTAAGAGTATATAGCCTGACGGGAGTTTCCATATTTACACTGCGCCGTTTAATCGAGATGACAAAAGGGTGCGCGTAAGGTTCATCCTAGAAACTGGTTTAAACCCTCAGCGGCCTTTTCGCCACTGACCGTTCCCTTTCCAAGGCAATCATTAATTGTTTGTGATGCTCCAAACTTTGGTTCTATTTTTCTGTGATGTTGTTGTTTGTTTCGATCGTGTTTTCTTTGGTTGCTTAAATGTGTTCAACGAATACTACATTTCGACTAAAATGTTGCCCCCACTATAGATCCGTTGTGTTATTTACTGATCCTTTGGGATCATCAAACTCGATCTTTGTGGCTTTAAAGTAGAATACCACTTAAGCCGGAGCTAACGGGCTTGAGAGGTGTTGCACCCTATATACCTCACATGAACAGACTAAGTAAAACCGAGTTTGCTACTTTTCTCTCGTGTTTGCGTTCGTTGATTCCATGGGTTCCCTTTAACAGTATTTCTTTACATTCACACTAGCGTTTGTTTAGTGCTGTATGACAGCTGTAAAAAGCTGCCCCGACTAGGCCGTGAGAGTTGTTGCACATTATATTACCTCTCATGACCGGGCTCATATAAGCGGAGTCCGCTCTGATACATTATTCGCTTGTTTCTCCAGTGAATCCCATTTTCAGTATTTATAGTAAGCTATTATTGCGCGATAAACCATCAAAACCAACCAATTATCTACAAATGTTTGTTGTAAAGTCGAATACCGTATAAGCCGGTGCTATGGGGCGTGAGAGATGCTGCAAGTTAAATTACATCTCACAAAGAGACGCAATAAACCCAGTATGCTTATTTTCTAACTTGTTCGTGCTCGTTGATTCCACTGGATCCATTTATCAGTATGTATTGTATTCCTACTTGTAATATGTTATTTCAAAGAATATGAAATCTAAGTTTAAAGGGTCCGCAAATACGCAGATATAGAGCATAATCAACTGGCTGATTTTTATTCATTGCGTGCAATGTATTCATGAAAACATGAGTATAGTCCCAAATAAGTATGCAGTAATAAATACTTCGGGATAGCCATATTTATAGTTTCTGCTGATCACGCGATATTCCTGAGCGCATTATGTAAGTAGGTCTTGTGTAATACATCTGATTCGGATAACTCAGATGGGGTTTAGGGTGCGGGTGAGTGTGGGCGCTCGACTATTGCGCGCTCGACTATTGTTACCTGTGAGTGTAGTTTTAATGGTTGGTTTGTAATGTTTGTCAACGTAATTACTTTGGTGTTTGGTAAGCTAAAAGTAAAATAATTTATCCGTTTAATATAAATTATTACGCCTAACACTTTACAAGAAGTCATTTACATGATTATACGTACTTAATTCTCGGTTGTAATGATTTCACTGTTTTCACTATAATGTTTAAATGTAAATAATCCCTAAATAATATCTTGGGCATATGGGAATGGTGTTTAAACCGACAGTTACTACTCAGTGGTTTGTCGTTATTTAGGCACTAGTTTATGTTCTAGGATCCTCAAGACGCTCGAATTATGTAAAAGTAGATATAAAAGTCGAACAGGAAATTTAGCATTCAAGGACCACAGTCAACCTCAAACATGCATAGAAACAATCAACAACAACTACAAATATGAATAAAAGGCAATATATTGCATCACAAACCTAAAAGGGTTGACAAAAGGTCTACCGCCTTGGAACTGTCAGTGGCAACAAAGGCCGCTGGGAGTTTAAGCCATGTTCTAGGTTGCATTGAACTGCGTAAATGCTATATATCTGTCAACCGTATCGCGTCCATGGTCGGAATAGTGAAGACACTGCGTCTAAAACGTTCTCGCCTCTTACTGTTGCGCTTGAAGCTCGACTTTGTCAAGTGAGAAAGCATGAGATTTTTAAGGATGGCGGGAGTTATACAGTATTGGTTCTATCCACGAAAACTTGGGGGATCTGCATATACCACAAAACTCCATTCAAACAATTCTGCCAACTATTAATCGGAACTGAAGAACAGCGTCATATTTGAGTATTTTTTTCTAATCATGCCCTTCTGCGTAAAATAAATTGGATTCTTGTCTTTTATATTGAATGATGCAACTGCGTATCGTGTATCGTTTCAATTGCTTGTTTATGTTTCCATTGGCAAGTTAAAGATAGTTTGCCAGATTTGAATGTTTTATTTTCATAATGCCATTTGTGATTTATGATACTCGGCAAGCCGTGACATCATATTTGGCAACTTGTTTAATATTGTATATACAGCTACTTGCTTTGCATCGGAGAGGAAAACAATTGTAAATAAATATATTCTTCAGTCATAAAGCATTTGCCGGTTGACGTTCAAAAAGTTGCATATATTTAACAGTGCAAAACCTGTCGTAAATCAAGTAATGTGACGTACATTTGTCAAAAACGTGACGTTTTTCAGTATAACCTTCATGCTGCCTTGCTGGTTAGGGAATAGTTCATGGCGGGGATTTCTTTGTTTATACTGTCCCGTTTTATTGGGATGAAGTAGGGTAAGTGTGAGGTTTTTTGCACCCTAGAATCTGGGTTAAACCCCCAGCGGTGTTTTTTGCCACTAACCGTTCCAAGGTGATAGGCCTATTTTGTGTTTGTATGTCTTATTTGGCCTTTTATTCATCTTTATACTTGTTTTTTGCTTCTGTGTGTGTGTGTGGTTGACTGTCGTCCTTTAATGCTACGTTTCCTGTTCGATTGTTATATCTACTTGCTTTGCGACTATTAAACTAATGCTATACCGTCGCAAAATTCGAAATGTCTTTACATTTAGCCGTATACTTTCATATTAAAATGACTGATGGTGTGATCTTACCCTTTACTGATACTTTTATGTTCTTTTTTTTTTTTAATAATTTTGTTCAGACACGAGTATACAAGCATACATGGTATTAATGCAAACATATTTCAGGTAAACATGCCACATTAGAATACATCAGTGCGAACAGATTGAGTCGAACCTGATATACAAGTAATGAAATATGTACAAACTATAAAAGAACAGTAATACACACCTTTAAAATACACCTTAAAAGCATAATTATTAAATGATGGAATATACGTTATGAACTTTAGAGTATACTTGTTAAAGATATTATTCACAATGTTCCATCTTATTTTGCGAGCATTTGTTTTTTGACGGCTCATAAACAAAAAATAATAATTCGAGATGTTTAACTCAATACAAACGATATACTTGTCACTTTACATATGCAAACTGAGACTTTACTGACAAGTTGGCTTAAACGTTAACATTTTGAACTATCCACCTATAGATGGTGATCTCCTGGCTCATTCGTTTTGCTGGATCGAGTACCAGTATTAATATTAATTAGAGTATATAGCCTCTTTGGGACCAACGAGCCCAATATAGGTGGCTTTGAAGTAGAATACCGCTTTAGGGGGCGTGAGAGAAGTGTTGCTTCTTTCATTACTTCTCATGAACAGACTCAATAAAACCGAGTCTGTTGGTTTATTCTCTTTGTTGCTCTCAAACGATAACCTTTATCAGTATTTATGAAGTACTGTAATGATCGAAATCAATGTATTACATGTAAACGTCTTCGGCAATGTTTCCATAATTACAAGCTGCATAGAATATTCACGAATTTCTAATGCCGAAACGAAAACAAGCTGGAGAGGTACATCACTAACGAAAATACATGACTACTATTAGGAAAATTACATACGTTATTGTATGAAGGTTAAATAAACTTTTAAAAGTAGAGGTGTTTGACATTTTTTGCAAAGTAATCAGTGAAATTCATAAACAAAAGAATATGGCTATATAGGCGAAGTAATGCTACGAACTTCATGTTTTATGTGATTTACCCTTTACTACTATTCACTTTTCTCCATCGCAATGACTAGACAACCTAGTGGCATTCTATGCTGCACCTTTCTGCACAATGTATTTGGTGTTATTCGATATACGTTTTCGCTTTACTGCTGTTCAGAACAATTCTAGTTATATCCTTATGTGTTTCTAAATATGTATTGATATACGAATACAGCAACTCAAAATGGTTTAGTTTTCTATTTACTCTACATACTGACGTTATTGTTAGAGATTTTCAATTGATGGGATGTACATTTATTTACACGGTCTTGTCAGTGTGAGAGTTGAAGACAATGGCGAGGGTCAAGCCAACCCATAGGCCGTATTGCTTGCTGATCGTTTTAAGTCGGTAATGCTGTCTCCATCATGGTTCATGTTTGTGCAATGTGCCTATTTAGTTTGCTGCTTTAGTATATTGTGTAGTACAGAAGGTTAAACGAAATGAAACGACGCGTTTGTAAATTGATGGTCGAGTATAGAAAACATTTAGATAACATAAAATTGACCGTTCCAAGGCGTTAGACCTACTGTCACCCCTTTTGTGTTTGTGATGTCTTATCTGGCTATTAATTCATCTTTAAAGCTGTTCTTTGTTTCTGCGTGTGTTTGTGGTGGACAGTCGTCCTTAATTGCTACTTTTTCCGTTCGATTGTTATAGCAACTTTTATTGTTAATTGTTGACAACACGTCACGTCTTACCATGCAATTTGTACGTTGAAATTATAGTTCATTTGTGACATGATGTCATGCAATGGTTTTACTTTGCTGCGAGAACACATTCTACTAGTTGAGTTAATCAACCAAAGGACTCGCACTATCCAAATCCTTCCAGCCAGACCAATATCAACCAAATATACCAGATAACTGAATAAAATCCTTTGCGTATCAGCGAGTGATAGGGAAAACAAGCCGAGACACACCAATACGGTAATCGGACCGTTACATATAAATATTTAGGTGCTCAGCGGGTTTAAACTCGGAACGATTGCATGTGAAGCGGGCGCTCTACCGATATCACCATAAAATCCTGCTCTGCGGCGAGACAGTAGTAACGCGCTTATAAACCTATATATTTACATACTCCCAACTGAGTCCTATTACATACCTCCAGCCTTTTTATTGTTGATATTTGAAACCGTCAAATATCACACAACACATATAGACAATCACATATACAGTGATCTAGGCATCTGGGAATAACCTCATACAATGCCTACTCGGATTCGCCACCTATGTAATCGGACCGGAAAAAATACAATGGACAATTACATATTATATTTAGGTACTCAACTCGGAACGATTGCATGTGAAGCGGGCGCTCTACCGATATCACCATAAAAGTTAGCTCTGCGGCGAGACAGTAGTAAAGCACTTGTATCTATTTACATACCCACCAAATGAGTCCTATTACAATACACTTAAAGTGGATATCACGTTGATGCCGGGATTCCTTCCTGTCTGTGGACTACGTAATGGAATTTACGTCTCTAAGCTATGATTAAAACAGGAATTGTCTGTACACTGATTTTTGATTATATATTAGTAACTACGAGTGTTCTGCACTAGTAATTTTTTTTGTTTCGTGCTAAGATATAACAATGAGAAAGCTTGACATTGATAAACTACATTGTCTAATGAACAACCACTGATATTGAAAAAAGAATGGACACTACGCCTTAGCGCTTGTTCTACTTTTCAATCGACATATCTAATAAAAAATACACGTAGCAATACTATTATATCAACAAGATCACTGCGTTTTATAGCAAACCATTTATTTCCAATTAATGATAAATTGTGTAACAACTTTATGTAATTTCGCTTAATACTGTACATCACATTATATTGCTTTGTTCTATATCTTCGAATACGCAATCCTGTATAATTACAGCCATATCACATACTAAAAGTATAGAAGTACCACAAGTACGACATATAGTTAGATATGAATAATATGTCTAATGGGCGCATTGAAATTCAATTAAAAACGCGTTTTTCGACAAAAAAAGTTTTTTTATTTTTTATTTTATCTTTTCCGAATAACGACGTGTTGTTTTGACGTATTTCCCATATTTAACTGACCCTGCTGTCAATTGTTCATATATCTGACACGCTTGTTGGAATGTTTCACACAGTTACAAACTTAACGTTTCATAATGAAAGGCTCATGTTTTTGAGGAAAAATCCTTATTGCGTTATAGATTCCATATGCCTATAATGTCCACTAAATGTCCACTAAATTCGATCAATTATAATTATTCAATATTCAGAATAATTGTCATTTCAACACTCGGCGTGCCGCAGCCAGGGATTAAACCACGAACCTCTTGCTTTCCATGCAAGAATGATTTCCATTACACCACCACCATGCCACCCGATATTTGAATGACAATTATGACGTTATATTATGACGTAGCTCTTTAAACCTACTGATGAGTTTCAGCGTTGGATTGTTTTTACAGATATGCGGCTTTATTTAAGTTCTCTGTTGGGTCTAACAAGGACTAGGAATTATTAAATATTCAGCATAATGGTCATTTCAAAAATCGGCTTGCCGCAGCGTGGAATTGAACCACGGACCTCTTGCATTCTGGGCAAGTATGCTCCGCATTACACCACCATGCCATCCCATATATGACGTTATATTATGACGTAGCTCTTTAAACCTACTGAGTTCCAGCCTTGGATTTTTCACTGATATAATTATTAAGCTATGCTTACAATGTATTGAGGTAAAGACAATGGAGGTATATTAACTAATTCTAGATTTCTATTGCACTAGTTTATTAAACTTTATTTTGTCAATGCTACGGACACCAGTATTCAATCCTTAGTGGCACAAGTCATCCCTTTAAGTCTTGAGAACAAAGCTGGGAGCATGAGCTTGGTCATTTCAAACACCACTACTGGAGTCAGTATAAACCCGCAACACATGCCTAGAAAATGCGGAACACAGTTCCAAACTCATCAGAATAAATACAAATAAAGGTAAAACACCTTCCGAATTATGTCAAATAAAGAAAAAAAAGAAAAGCACTGATACTTATATTACATTTTAAGGACGAACAGATAATGTATTTCAAATTTGCAAATTAATATGTATCACATACAAAAAAACTTCAAACACTTTTTATGACATGTTGAGGAAAATAATGCAAAATGGCTTTTACAATTAAACCATGGTCTCATTTGCATAATATGTTGAAGGCTAATTTGCCTCTTGTTCAACAATAGGGACATTAACTGCATTTGCATGGCATACAATCTAGTAACTATCATTGCATCTAACTAGATCACGCGTTGACGTAACGTTACAAGTTGGTTACAACAGCACATTTACGTGTAACACATTTCGGGAAGGAGACTGTTAGTTTGCCGTATTTATATGGTATCGTTCAGATTTTCCTTGCCGTACGGCATATAGTATCCACGACGCTCCTATAAATAAGCTTTCCATTTTACCAGAACCGCAAAAGAAATATCAATATGTCAGTTCAGATTGTTTGCCTCAAAATGTATTATTAGTTGAAGCCGACAGTCTCACAAAATTGGAATGGTGAAATCAAGTGCCGGAATAGCTTGTTGGACACTTTTCTTTTAATCATAGTAATTATAGTACTACAGTAATACAACGACAATTAGAGACTATTTTTTCCATAATGCTATACTGAAAGGAAAAGGAAACGCAGGGTGCGTATTTCCGCTATATATTGCATATACTGCACACTTAATTACATATATACTCCAAGGAAATCCCAAGATGTTTTGTAAAAAAAAAAGTGCAGTTAGTTAGAGAAAGGACACAACTGTGATGTTGTAGACGTTTTAATCAAAGTACACGTTGTAACAAGAAATTCATAAATGCTGAAGTTCCTCTTTGAAAAATTGAGCCAGTTCAGTACTGTATTTAATGTTAAGTGATCGCAACATTTAAAGCCTAAGTTTGCTCACCTGCTTGAGCCAAATGCGCATTCTGACGATAATGAAACTTTAAAGGGATAACCATTGGTGTGTTCAGTGCTGTTTAAACCTTCTTTCTAGAAGAACAGGCCTAATTTCGCCCTGTACCATTAGCAGTAGCATATTAAACATACAATATATAGCGGAAATACGCACCCTGCGTTTCTTTTTCCTTTCAGTATATATATCGGTCACTGTACTGCATCAAATAACCTGAAGGAAAGAGAAAAGTGTATACCCACATCCAACTATGATACAATACAACATATGTCAAACCTGCTCATATAGCAATGTCGGCTAAGATATCAGCCTCTGTAACAGTTTCAGACCGATATACTATGCGACAATGAGGACCTAGTAATCCAGTACTAAGTAATGATTTGTTATATGTTTCGATATGTTTTTTCCTCGAATCTCAGGCCTCCTGCTGCGATGGTAACACTGCATTTGGGTATAGGCCCTACATAGGCATGGCCTGTTTTCCAATCCAATGTATTACCCGAATAAAATATTCTTTAAATTAACAATGTATTGATATGGTGTAATAACAGTGTACACTTTAATTTTACAGGTAACGCTTCACGCCACGTGTTTGACCCTTATGGCGATGACAATAGACAGGTACTGTGCCATCGTGTATGCAGTGCAGTCCAGAAACTGGCGGACAACCACCGCGTCCATGATCGTTTGTCTTGTAGTTTGGCTAGGTATGAAACTTACCATAATACGTATTATGAATTGAACTCAATTATTCAAACAATATTAATCATAAGTCCGTTAACTATTAACTAAATACTGATAAAGGGATATCCTGGAATCAACACACACAAACAAGAGAGACAATTAGCAGATTCCGTTTTGTTGAGTCTGTTCATGAGAGGTAATATAGGGTGCAACCCCTCAATCGAATATAGAATAGTGAGGTTAATTGCAGAACGCAACAACCACATGTCCGAAATTGCGTAAACAGACATAGATTCCATCCATATAATGATATTCATCTATACTTTTTGAAACAGTTATAATGATTATCATGTTTTATCAAGGTATTCAATTGATACTGTGTGCAGAAATAATACACGTAATAACACTTAACGGTGTTGTTTTGTTGCAGTTATTACACTATTTAAGTTTATTTTAACAGTTTCTGCTATGGTCTCACTGCCGTTTGCCATCTACTTCCGAACGGTGACTATTGATGACGTCGGTCACGAGTATTGTCAGGACGTATGGCCAGCACCGACACAGATTTATGATAAAGCGTCGATCATTGTCGTCGTTTTTACGACATACGTTGTGCCACTGACCGTCATCATTTTCTGCTATGCTATGATTCTTAACACGTTATGGAAGAACAAGATGAGGTCATCTGGGGTTAGTATTATTCAAGTAAAGATATTTAAATGAAATAAACGCAGCAGATGGTCGGCAGATTGCCGACATACGTTGTCTCGCTGTTCGTCCTTTGTCATGTGCTGCATTCTAAGATTCTACGTAAAAACTCGATATAGCAACAGGATATATATGTATAAGAACACTCGAATATATATAGAACAACACAACGATTCTGTCATTTGGGGCATTAAACAGTAAATGATTTAAGATGACATATAGCGGTTCATAGTTTTAAGATTTTATATTGCTAAGAACTATTATAGGTTGCTAGCTTCTCAACACGATACGGTAGATACATATATGGCCAATTGTTGGAATGCCTTGACGTGTCTTCAAAAGTTAGCACGTAACTTTAGAGATAAATACCAATCTGGTTGTCATCGTAGCATGCAACACAACATCAGAACCATCGGCAATAAAGAATACGTTGGATTTTCTTGGTCTATACAGCAATGCTTTAATCGAATTAGAAGTCCATAAATAGTATATTACATATACAGTACACAACATAATAACCACAATGCCATGCTATTGTTCAGAACAAGTTCATTAAAAACTCATTTAAAAATCACATCTAAAATATAACATCATTCACTGATCATATAAACTGCATACTATTTAAACCACATAATTATTAAGAAATCACTGCGCTAGCTTGTTCACAACGAAGCACTTTCACCTGTTTTATTGAGGTTACTACTTTATCTTTTCCATTCGCTGTCAGTTTCTTATATTTTTCAGCATAATCAAGCAAATGGAATTACATCCAAGAAGGCCCAACTGCAGGATAAACGCCGCAAACGTGTCACAAAACTAGTTGCTTCGGTAGTCATAATTTTCGCCACGTTTTGGTTGCCTATTCATATTATAAACCTTTGGCTGAAACTAGATCCTGAAAATTTTCCAAAAACTGGTGCAATGTATAATTTTAAAATATTTGCTCACACGCTATCCTACGCTAACTCATGTGTGAATCCATTCGTTTACGCTTATTTGAGTGATGGATTTCGCAAGGCGTTTCGGAAAACATTTCCGTCCGTAGTTCAAAGGTATCAGATATGCGGACAGCCTGTTGAGGAGTGTGTCAGCCAAGTCGGATTGACCGAAAGGATTACTGAACAGACAAAAGCAACTATTTCAGAAGAACGGAAGCTGATGCAAACCGATTTGTGAATGTGCATCCTAAGTATGAGCAAATATAAAAAAGCTTCGGACACTTGTTGACGAACATGTTCATCTAAACTCGGAACTCAAGTGTAACACAAAAGTACTTATTGTTTATAACTTCTTGTTGTTATCTATGTATCGGAAGCAAAAATCAAGTGTATAATAGCATGTGTATGTTCCAAATGCCCTTGTTGGGTAAACTAACAGATACATTACTATCAATGGATTGAAATAGAACTACAAAGATGCGGTGTACGTGTAGAGACAAATGATACAGCCGTCATAGATACTCAGTTCAGCTTGTTTTTACTGTCAGCTGCATGATTTTGATGGATAATTTTAGTATGAACACCATATGCTGCGCTATTTGATAATAATTATGTGTCATAGACAAACGCGATTAAGTGACACACTTGAGATGAATGCTAAAGCGTGTGCTTCTATGTAAGTATGGCGTTGCTTTGCTGCATGCATACCAATTGCCGCATATTAAATGGTAAGAAATTCATCACATTACATGCCTTCGTTTTCAAATGAAAACATTGTGACGCTTCGGGTGATGAAACCATTTAACAAACATATACTAGACGACGTCATGGTTGGCGTTGTTAGACAATGGATAATTAATATCCCCGAAACAGTTAATGGTCTTCTGAGAATAATGTGAACGTGTGTGTATATCGTTAATGCGGCTATATATGTTATGTATTAGATAACAACTAATGTACTGCACTGTTAAATGTTGCTTCCAGTGAATTATACGTTTAAATATAGTACCAATGTAACGCGATTGTGAAATAAAATCCGACTTTGTTTATTTAATAAATAAGACGTTTGACGTGTACAGCATTCTAGCTTAAATTCAAATATTAAAATTTGACACATTGAGCATTTTGGAATCAAAACCAGCTGTAAACATGATGACATTGCTTGTACATGTTCGACAGTCTATTTAAGGAGTGCCAATATCGCCCAGATGAGCTGAATGGAAATGCTAATCAAGCTACAAAATGGCGTGATATCATGCAATATGATAACGTGCGGGTTGACTAATGTCGGCGTCATCACGCCTCGAAAACGGCGGCTTCCAGATATCTCCTATTATACTCTTTTTGTCGGGACAGGCTGACGTGGACTTCTTGATTGATAGTGTGACGTTTCATCCATCTCTAACGTGTTTTTCCTGTATGAGCTTGTCCAACGAGTACCTTGATAAAGTTCGTGGTCATCGTGCAAGGAAAACGTGAGGCTTCATCAGTCCATCACATCCATTGGACGAATGCCTTCAATGGCCGACTTAAACCTGGACTGAATGACAACTATCAGGAATCAAAGTTCCAACACTGGACACACGTCCATGTCATACGACGGTTATTTCTCTAATTGATATAGTTTTGGGAAAAATACACTGAAATTGTTTAATATATCTTATTTTATAAAATGAGTTATAAAAGTCTGAGGAAAACTGCTGTTATATTCACACACGTGACTTCACTAATGGTGGTGATGGCGTTCATGATGGAGAAAGAGCTGATTTGGCCACAAGTAAATAGCACCTGAGGTAAAGTATATAACAGAAATGTGTCACAAAACTATTCATTACAGATGTCCTTTATATACGATTTCGGCTGTTCGAAAAGTTAGTGGACACATTAAATTGTTAAAGGTGTAGCCAGTTTAAGATAACAACAATTTTAGAGCCAAATTGTTCAATTGTTCAAATTTATAATAACAGGTTTGAAAATAAGAAAGTTACAGTATTGCATGTTCTATACTGAACGACCGGCATATGTATATATAGAGATTATTTAACTGCTGGGATCGATTAAAGGGAAATCCTTCACGAGATGGTAGACGTGTGGTTATACGCGTGAGTGAAAAAACAAAACACGTCTACCATTGAGTGAGGATTCTCTATAATCGATCACAGCAGTTAAATAATTTGTTTATTACATTTTAAATCTGTGCATGATTTTAACCGAAATTCATCGCTTTATTGATCGTTATCGGCGGGTGACGTCGACGTCAGCACCACTTTATTGACGTCATAACTAAGCGACACAGTTAGTTATTTTTGTTTTCGGAGTTAGTTAATATGAATATTCTTTCACTGAGAATTACAATCTTTCACCGACAAAAATGCAATAAACGTTCATTACGTAAATTTTTACTCCTTCTTGAAATATTTACCACAGGAGCGGAACAATTTGTCTTGCTTTTTAAATACGTCTGCGAACCATTGTTTACCTATGTTTGATAATGTTGCCATTGTTTTATTTGTTTAATTCATTGACATCTTTTGCTTCGGAGTTGTGCCTTTATGTATGGGGACGTTTGACAATTTCCATAAACATCGCTTGGTCTTCTTGGCCTTATGCGATCATGCAACGAGTCTCTTCTCGAAGCCGCTTGTGCCACTTTTAAACTAGAGATAAAGATTCAGCTTGGTGTTTACAATTTGAATATAATGATTTCTTTGTTTCCAATGTTTTTTTATCCAGTTGAACACACAGGTTTTACAATCTTTATTAAACGTGTTACTAAGTTTATCAAAAAAAGGTTATAATAATAATAATAATAACAATAATAACAATAATACGCTCTTTATTTAAACACATTATGCCATAATATCAAGAAATAAACATAATATTTTCAATGCGACCTTCTGTATATAAATTAACAAACATTTAGTGTTTTTTAACAAATACACTACCAATAAAATTTAACATTCAATCCTCGACAAACACTCAATTATATTTGAATATAAAATAAATCGTAATAGCCTTACATAATGTACATTAGTCTTACATATATCATTCATATCAATGTGCATTTTGCAACAAATAATTTTTATAATTATATTTAAATGACTGGATAGTAGGAAGAGAACGTATGTCGTCCGGTATATTGTTCCAAACGTGTCGACGTTTGTTGGAATCAAAGATTCCTTGAAGTCTTCTTTGTAAGTGTTCAATTGTTTTTTGATGACCAATCCTCAATCCGTTCTGTTTATCAGAAAAGTTTTCAATGTTTTCATCCGTGGACGAGCTGTATGTCGTGCAGTGACTTTTCATACCGCATATTTCGTCGATAACCAACTTGTAGTTTGCAGTGTGCAATATGACTGGACAGCTGCTCTTTCATCTCTGATATTTTGGTCCGAATAACACTTAAACACTCAAGAATTGCTGTAGATATAGATGATGTTTTGCCATGCAATGCGTTGCATGTTTAATGGTTGACCCATTTACAGTTCGCCACCATGCCTTCCTCGTCGATTGCGCGATGACCGGACGTATTGTTGACCCTATGATGCCGTCTACCTAAATCCTCATTGGACAGTAGCGTTTGATGTTTGTCTTTAATATTGTCTTGTCATACCCTTAACGGTTTGTTTTCTTGCTGCTCTGGCTTTGCCAAGTCATTGAGTACTCACCTTGTGGCTGTCTAGGCTTTTTTGTTTTTATATTAGATATTCATTGTCATTTATGTGTTTTACTTATACTGCCTATTAATGCTGCCTTGTTTGTTTGAGATTATAACCCGGCGGGGATATCTTTATTTACACTGTCCCGTTTTAGTGGGATGACAATACGGTACGAGTGAGGTTTGGCGTACCCCTAGAACCAGATTTAAACCCCCAGTGGCCTTTTTTGCCACTGACCACTCCAAGGCGGTAGCTTTATTGTCCACCCGTTTGCGTTTATTCATCATTATATTTGTTGTTTGTTTCTGTGTGTGTTTGTGGGTAACTGTCGTCCTTAAATGAAACTTTTCCAGTTCGATTTTATATCTGCTTTTCCTCTCCGCCCAGAGGTATGACATCGCATATTGTCCGCCTCTTCAACCATAATCGCCTTACAAAAACGCGCTGTTGAAACGAGTTGTTGACGTCAACCGTCTCTACATTTTGAAAGAATTATATCAAATGTCAAAATGACGCCATGACAAGTTCATACGAAGTTAATGCGCCTTAAAGCGTAACAGTAGTTGCCAGTAGTTGCCTTGGAGATTGTTGCTATCTTGCAATAGTATATTATATTATAAATAGCTTTTTTCATAAAAGAAAATGTTATTCATCAAAACTGAATAGTAATTAGTTCGATTGTTTGGAAAAGAAATTTAGCTTTTGGCTTGTCCTCGAACTGTTAGAACAGCCCTTTACAAGCTTGAACAATGCTGTTGTTTAGTTCATTACGGCAGCGTTTGATGTTTGTCTTTAAACGTATCTTGACGTATCCTTAAAGGTTTGTTCTCTTGTTGCTCTGGCTTCGTTCAAGTCGCTGAGAACTTATCTTGTGGTTTCTATGCTTTCGTTTCTATATTCATATACATATGATCATATACGTGCTAAATTCATAGTGACTATTAATGTTGCCCCTATTTTTGGGATGACAATAACGCAATTGTGCGATTGGCTGCAACTTAGAACCCGGTTTAAAATACCATTGACCTTTTGACACTGACCGTTACAAGGCGGTATCACTATAGTCAAAGGACCTTCTTAAATTATGTATTGACCGATATAAATATTATTGCATTCTTTGTTAGCGAATGTCACTAGGGTAAGTGTGAGGTTTGGTGCTCCGTAGAACCTGGTTTAAAGCCCCTGCGACTCTTTTTGCCCCAGACCGTTCCAAGGAGGTAACCCTATTTTCAACTCTATTATTTTTGTGTTGTCTTATCTTGCTTTTAGTCATCTTAATAATTGTTGTTTCATTCTATGCATGATTTTGGTTGACTGTGGTCATTGAATGCTGCATTTCCTGTTCCACCTTTATATATACATCTACCCAAGTCCATAAAAGTAATTATAAACCTATTCAAGTATAGCATCCAAATATTATCCTACTCGAATACAATACATAAATTAGTTTGCAATTTTTAGAACAAACAAAACGAACATGAAATCTTAGATAGAATGTAATAAATACTGCCAATGATCATGCTCGCATCACTTAAACGTGTTTTCTACAGCTTTTCGTACATAACCTGTACATAATCGCTGGACACAATTCATAATTACTCACTTTTACAGGTTAACTAATTCTCTTATTTTAAATATATTGTAGAATAGCTGTGTAATAAGTAGTTTGTGCTGACCAATAAAAGATCGAACAGGGAAAGTAGCATTCAAGGAGGACAGTCAACCACAAAACACAGAAACAAACACGCAAACAGACAAACAAGAAGGCAAAAGTAATAATAAATGCAAACGATATCACAAACACAAAAGGGTTGACAATAGGGCTACCGCCTTGGAACGGCCAGTGGCAAAGTAGGCCACTTGGGGTTTAAACCGGTTCTATGGTGCATCAATCCTCACACTTACCCTACTGTCATCAAAACAGGACAGTGTAAATAAAGAAATTCCCGCCATGATCTAATCTCTAACCAACAAGGCAGCATCAGTAGGCAATATAAGTAAAACACAAATATGCTCATGAACAAACTCAGTAAAACCGAGTCTGCTGCTTTATTCTCTTAATTGTGTTTGTTGCTCCCAAAGGATCACCTTTATCAGTATTTATTAACATTCTCACTAGCGTTCGTTTAGTGCAGTGTGGCGGCTGTAACAAGTCTCCCCGTGCTACGAATCTGTAGTGTTATTTTTACTTGTCCTTTGGGACCAACGAGCCCAATATAGGTGGCGTTGAAGTAGAATACCGCTTAAGTCGGTGCTAGGGGGCGTGAGAGGTGCTGTTTTTCTTTCATTACTTCTCATGAACAGACTCAATAAAACCGAGTCTGCTGCTTTATTCTCTTAATTGTGTTTGTTGCTCCCAAAGGATCACCGTTATCAGTATTTATAAATATAATACAAAAAAAAAATAGCCTAGAAAGCCACAATGAAGGTACACAATGACTTGGCAGAAGCCAGAGCAACAAGAGAATAAACCATTAAGGGTACGACAAGAAAGATCTTAGACGAACATCAAACGCCACCGTCCCGACGGGCTTTAGGTAGGCGTCATCATAGGATCCACAGTCTGTCCGGTCTTCGTACAATTAAAGAGGAAAGCATAGTGGCGAACTGTCAAAGGGTCCACCACCAAGCATGCAGTACGTTGCAAAATGATAGGGTCGTAACCTCTTTTGATAAACCTTTTAACAAGTTTAGCAAAGATAGTATGAAAGTGATCATGACCAAGAATCTTACGAAGTTTATAAATCACATCACCATAGAAGTCAGGTTGTGATAGTCCTTGTCGGAGAAGAGTCCTTAAATTACTTTTATATTTGGAAAGAAGATCAGGGTTACGATAATAAAATTGTGGAAAGGTTTTACTAAGTTTTGATAACGGTAGTTAGACAAAGATTACGAATATTAAAGTCCTTACCCTTCCTTTATATGGAAACATGAAATTTGCTGATAAAACACATAACATGAACCCAAGTCCGCTTAAAGATATAAACTTCTTAAAGTGGGTAGGAAATAATAATATAAATATAACAGTTTGACCAATTTATTGTAGAGGTTCTGTCTTAACTGAATATCGTTTAAATTCAAGTAACTGTAATTCAGCGTTAACATTAAATTTTTCAAAAATATATTTTGCTAACTCCTTTATAGAGGTAAGTCTAGTAAAACATAATGAATATGAACTATATTAGTTAGCATATTTTAGAATTAGGATCATCATATGCTGCACTAATTTGAAATTATTAACAAAATCCTATGTACTCAATTGTATACGTGCTATCACTTTTTTCTAACAAAACACTTGAAAGCTTTAAAATATGTTCATGCAATCCGAGCAGACGATTTAAACTAGTTTCTTTGCAGTTCAATCGTATCTCTAATCAAGCGTTAAAAACACAGAAACAATAAGAATATTATTGACATATGCTAGGTAAGTACTTAGGACATATGATTAATAAATTCCTAATTTTTAAATTACGCTATATACAATTATTTGACATCAGGTTTTACTAGCACTACCACTACACATTCGTTTGCAAAATAATCTTTCGAAATACGCAATACTAGCATCGAATGCAGATACTTGAATTTTAAACTCTATTCAATTAAAAGGGGGGTAATTTATGATTATCCATGTTTCATTGTATTATCCGCAATAAGTAGGTCAAACATCTATGTTGTTTTGTTTATATTATTTCCTACCAATTGCAAGAAGTTTAAATCTTTAAACGGACTTCGAGTAATGTTATGTGTTTTATCTGCACATTCCTTGTGTTTATATAAAGGGAGGATAACTCTAAACAGACGTAACAATTTAAGCAATTTTTTTTCTTCAAATTATTGGTCAAAACAAAGTACAGAATTATTCTAAAATACATCTATAATAAGACAATTAGTTAAAATGCGAAAGTGACTAATTAGGAATATTGTAAATATAGTACAAACTGATGCATGTCATGTACGTTTAAGACTTTCCATGAACGGGTAGTTTTATTCACTATCACATTATTATGTTTTCAGCCTTATGAAACTGACGGAATCACGACAAAAGCGTCCCAACCGCACAAGGAAGGCCGCACATGCGTAATACACAGCGAGATGATTTGGTGTCACACGTTTTGTCGCCTTTTTTTGGCTTTTACAACACATATATTGAATATTTCCTGAAAAACCTTCGTAAAACGGACGTAAGGAATGTAGTGTACAAAATAAAAAGTAAAAAAAACTCCCGTTCGCTGAAACATATTCGGTGATATATATTTCAAAAAGTGGTTCTTAAGACATGTCCGTCCATAGTAAAGAAATACAATACACGAGTCAGCAATTCGGAGGAATATGCCAGTCACATAAGTCTTACGAATGTTTGCAAAGGTATATTGTACAATATACAATATACCTTTGCAAACATAATGATATCCATTAGAGAATAGCAGACTTAAACACAAATGCCAATGCTTTGCTTTTATGTCATCATATTTTACTGATATTTTACGAACGTTGAGACTGTCCAGCCATATTTAGAAAATACTGTTATGTAAATATGGCTGGACAGTATCAGCGTTCGTAAAATATCAGTAAAATATGATGACATAACATTAAAGCATTGACAATTAGTTCAAATACGAAAGTGAGTAATTAGGATTTTTTTAAATACAGTACAGACTGATACATTTCATGTACGTTTAAGACTTTCCATGAACGGATAGTTTTATTCACTACTATTTTACTGTATTTCCGTAAAAGGACTTCCCGATCAGCTTTAATTCATACATGAATGAATGATATGTTATGTCATACTATGCGCAAAAACTGATGCAAAAACGGATTAAAATTGTTTTATGAATGATAACGCTGTTACAGTATCTAAATTGACTAAACAATGACTAACGACTCTTATTTTCTTACGACGTCGTCAGCCATTGTTACTGTCGCATAGTCGTACATTGTTAAATATTCTATACTACTTGTGTACAAATATTCTAATACAGATTCGTTCAATTTTGAGATAATTGCTTATGCTTGTTGACTATTCGATTGGCATTCGTTATAACATATGTCATTCATACCTTTGTTGTTACATGTATTTATGGTGCAATGTATTGTAGATTCCATCCACATGATTGTGTGTATATATAAATATGTATTACGAATTTGGAAACATATAACAACCATATGGTACCTATTATATGATTCTTATATAAAAGGAGCATGTTTTTTGTTTTCATGATAATCATATGAAAATGTGTATGTTTTAAAAACAAATCTTTTATAAATGTGTTCTCATATTTATATATATGATATATATTATAAATGAAACACCTATTTTAGAAATATATGATAAGTTTTAGATGAAAATCACATGATTATCACATGAGAATGCTGTCATATTATATATATGGCGAACGTGTGAGTGCGTAGTACAAATGATTAAAGGTTGTGGCGAAGCAAACTATAGGAAGTGAAACGTTTAAAACAATTCGAATAGAGAGAAATGAGAGAAATGAGGAGAGGAACACTATTGAGTAATATTAAGCAATCAATGCAGTTCGAGTCAATTCAAACTGTTTTTGTCTCATCAGAAGGTTAGTATCCATCGGCTATGTCATCCAAACATGTTTTATCTGTATAAATACAAACATAGAACTTCAAGTAAATACAAAAAAAAAGAATATGAAATAACGCATTTAAAACAAAAGCAAGTATTTCAGATTTTTCCAAAAAAAAAAAATGCTCTGAATTGTCGTACACATATGATGGTAACATTATTTGCTTATATATGTACTTGTTCCGCATATATTGGGGCATCCAAGGCACATGACATTAGCTGTTGCGCGACTATACAATTCAATGTAAGTCCGTATGTATTGAATACGCTTTTATGATTACCTGATTATCTTCAAACGGTAGACCATAATACTGAACGACGGGTTGTGATCACTGTATGGCTATCATTTAACTCCTGCATTACATTACTAGTAAGCAAATAAAGTAGGATAATGCTAACATGCGTGCATACATTATGCAAAATGTTCATTTTAAGCGTGCATTCAAGGTTACCAATGACATTGTAAACTTGCAATGTAGCTTCCAGTCGGAAGTTGTAAGCATAAATTTCATGTTTCCAAAGACAGTTACATAATGGCTTGCAGGTGCAGTTGTCAGATTGTAAACATTTAGGACAGGTGTTAGCTGCTACGATAAACAGAAATCCAGTCTGTGTTAAGCATACATGTAATGAGTTAAGGCATGCTTAACCATATTTAGTTTGTATTTTTAAATATATTAACGTATGTTTTACGAGAGGTGTTCAACTTATACTTGAACACTTTTATTGTGTAACTGAATCAACTATCTTGAAATTCTCGCCGAATATGTTAATTGTAATGTCAAGTCTAATGATTCCTTCGATATGAAACAATACGACATGCACTATTATGTGCTTCCTAATGTTGTTGCATCCGCATGTTTAAAAATGGGTAGAGAATGACATTTTGAGGCAAAAATCGTCAATTATAAAAATAACTGCAATACAAATTTTAACACAAATGCTTTTAAAATATCTTTAAAGGTTATAATAATCCGATATGTCCATGTCTGACCGTAGAAATGTGTAATATGCATTTTTTTTTAATTTGTCGATTTTCAAGATTTTAGCGAAAATTAACATGAAATTCAACTATGAAAATGACTAAATTTATGAATGCTTCTAGTTCAAAACATTAACTGCAGGCATTTGTGTGACTTCCACCGCTATAAAAAACAAGTTTCATAAGTTTCTCAAAAGAAAAGATAGAAAAATATATAACTTAACATTTAGGGGCAAAACAGACACATTTGCAAATAATGATAAAAATTATATTTATTTTTACCAAAGATATCTTTATAAGGTATATGATATACATATATGATATACATCAACAATAACTGTTCATGTTTTTATATCACAAAATATGATTAAAATAGTTATTTTGGTTAATTTATAAAATTATCAGTAACATACGAGCACATTTTCCTATTATCTGTCAATGTTTTAATATTGCGATAAAAAGTCGAGCTTTTCATCAGCATCTATATTTTTGTCTTAAAATAAAACATACGATCATATTTAAATTATAAACACAGGTTTAATCAATTATGATATGCATTTAGTGCAATTATTTGGTTTAAGGTAAAACTCCACGGCAACAGCAACATATAGGTTTAAAATTAGAAAATAGTGTACACCTTATTCAAAATGTAATTTAAAAAAACCCGCGTGAAATTGGATATTATTTTTAAATGCATACGTTCTAAATGACAGTTTCACATCATTAAATCATGTAGTTTTTATGACAATCACTTCCGCTGAAAAAAAACATCTTAAACAAAAGTGTTCATTTATAAGTTGAACACCTCTCGTATTAGATGTTATTGTTGCATCATTTACATTTACAATTGAAACTTTAATTCCTCAAAAGTATTATTGCCAGATATGGTTATTGTTTCATTTAGATAGCAGAGATACCACCTGCCGACTTACACAACGGTTATCCTGTGTTCAGTTCCCTCTATGAAACTCTTTTACGATATAGGCATGTTCATTACATTTTCGTGATAACATCTTAACTAGTATTCTTTACAGCCATTATATAATGTGCTATCATTTTGGTATTATTTAAATTGTCTGTTGCTTACACTTATCTATGTTTGTGATTGGTCTTCAAGTTAAACATAGCATGACAATTAATGTTACCATGGTTACAATCCAAATTTCTTGATACAAAGAATGTGCATGTGAAAGACAGCAATGGAGTTTACACAATCCGTTATGACAAATAAAAATAATGTTGTACACCGAGAACAGCTAGAAAAACTTTCAGATGACATAAATTATAATTGCTATACGATAGTTATTATGTAGTTTATTTTCAAATTAATACAATGTTTTACAAGTTGGAAGAAATTATAGTTGAGTTTAAAGCTACAGAGTATCTATATCAATCGATTTCTTCTTTGTGAGTGTGTCTTTATTTGTAACTTCATGTTCACCAGCTCATGTCGAAATCGGAAATTTAAGGGAGCAAATATAAGGCAGAAAATCATTTATTATATAGACATCGACCAGTGTCTTATAAAACTCTGATTTCAAGTCTGGTGCTCTATCCACTGATCTATAACGCTTCTTGAAAAAATAGTATACAAACTACCATTTATTATGAGGCAAACTAATTTAACATGTTTGAACGCATCTCAAGATGAATCCATAAATATATAGTCTATCGTGTCGGTCGTGTAAATTAACATTGGCTGGTGTAATACTATATTTTATCAATATGAAACTAATATTCCGCCTCAAAACAACCGTATCTAGACTTGTTACTTTATGCTTGATGAGTTTGTGTGCCATATTCATGAGATTTAACAGTTAAATTAGAGACTATGTAGCTTTAGGTAGAGATTGACTAGCCCATGTTAATGTTACAGGACCAGTTGAGTGATGGTCGTATTTTTGAAAATAAATATTAAAATTTTGTAATACTTGTAACGATAAACCACTAGACGTAATATCAATATTTTGAAGATTCTAATTACCAGATAAATTTACTTTAACCATGATAATTTTATACATACACTGTATATTTTACAACTGAACAAATATCAACCCTTTCAAAAAACAATAGGGCCAAGATGGCCCTAAATCGATCACCTGAGTACTGGCACATTATCAAACTTCTTCGAAATCTTATAGCAAATGCAATATTAAACCTCTGGCTCTTGCAGTTCCAGAGAAGATGATTTTTTTCAGTTTTTCCCTATATAAGCCTATGTAAAACTTTGAACCCCGGGGTGGAGCCAAATGTGACCACTGGATCACCATTTGAACAAACTTGGTAAAGGTTTACATAGACTTATATTGGATTTCTTTTTAAAAAATCTGGTCTTCTCG
>JAWPHD010012145.1:0-78211 GCA_037043455.1 Cyrtodaria siliqua
GTTTTCAACATCTTCTCGAAGTTGATGATCGATGTTATTATCAATTGCCTGTTGGTTACGGCAAGAGTTTGCTGTACCAAGCATTACCTAGTGTATCGCCATTTTTTGTTATCACATGGCCTAAGTTATCGTCACGTGATATGCGTGGTGGCAGAGAATCCCTGCGCGGAGGTTGACTAAATTACTAAAAATAAGTATAAAGCCGAACAGGAAATGCAGCTTTCATAGAACACAGTAAACCCCAAAACGATCAAAACGACCAACATGAATGGCAATGTTAATAAGGAATAAAGGTGTATGACGTCACAAACACAAAACGGGTTGACAATAGGGTTACCGCCTTGGAACGGTCAGTGGCAAACAAGGCCGCTGGGGGGGGGGGGGGGGGGGGGGGGGTTAAACCAGGTTCTAGGGTGCCTCAAACCTCACACTTATTCTACTGTCAACTCAATAAAACGGGACAGTGTAAATAAAGAAATCCCCACAATCAACTATTCTCTAACCAAAAACGCAGCATTAATAGGCAATATAAGTAAAACACAAAGATACTCGTGTATATATAAATACAAAAAAACAATAGCCCAGAAAGCCATAAAGAAGGTACTGAATGACTTGGCAGAATCCATAGCAACAAGAGAACAAGAAATCCGTGGATTCACATGTCTCGCCTAATGGGGGCTGGACTTAAAAATAAAAAGGTCAATGATGCTTAAATGAAAGTTTGTAAACATTTTAGCAACTAAAAACAATCGAGTTTGCCGTTCGCTGAGATGACATTTAAGTGCATTTGTTTAAAAACAAAATGCCATTCTATTAAAAACAAGAGGCCCAAGAGGGCCTGTGGATGCTCTACTGGCTAAAACGGCTCTTATATCAAGGGTTGTCGACATACAATTCCCATCAGTAGTTTTTTTAAAACATTACAAAAACAACAGGGCCTTAGATCGCTCACCTGTTAATCATGGGCAGTAAGTCTGCTGTGTCTAGTCTGGCATGGGCATTTTTAAATTTGTCCCACTTTCTTCTATGAATGAAATTTCATAAAAATGGGTGTGTGTGTGGGGGGGGGGGGGGTGTGTGTGGGGGGGGGGGGTATATTACAATTCTAAACAAATATGGTAAAGATCAGATAAAAATGAAGTAACTACAGATTTAACAAAGGAAAATACAATATAGCATTTTTCAACAAATCAAGGGCCATAACCTGCTGTTACTAACTAGATCTAGCTGGTTTTCGAACTTGTCCAAAATGTCATTTGATATACCATGCTTTGCACAACTAGACATCATACTGAGGCTTCCTGCCAAACTTTGTAGAAATCCAACAAGCCGTTTAGGAGGAGTAGCACTGACAAGAAATTTAAAGTAAAAATGTCAAAGTGCCATAACTCCGTCATAAATCAGCAAACTGGAACAAAAGCGCTACATTCATAATTAGACATCTTACCGATGCTTCCTGTCAAGTTTCGTCGAAATCCAAAATGGCGTTTAGGAGGAGTAGCGCCAACAAGAAATTAAAAAAAAAAAAAAAATGAAAAAAAAAAATGCAATAGGCACAGCAATGCTTCCTGCCTACAAGGCGTTAACATAAAGAAAATTATATATATATATATATATATATATATATATAATGAAATAAGAAAAATTAAAAAAACAAAACAAACAAAATAAATAAATTAAAAAAAATTAAAAAAATAAAAAAAAAAAAAATAAATAAAAAAAAAAAAAAAAATTTAAAACGTTTTCAAAAAAAAACAATAATAATAAAAAAAAATAAAAAAATAAAAAAAAAAAAATTAAAAAAATATATATATATATCTATTAAAAATTGTAAAGTTTGGTAAAATGAAAGCCCTATCGGTATTAACGAGGCAAAATATATATAATGAAATAAGCAAAATTATAAAAAAAAAACAAAAAAAAAAAAAAATTAAATTAAAAAAAAACAAAAAAAAAAAACAAGATGAAAAAATAAATATATATATATATATTAAAAAAATAAATAAAAAATATACTAATAGTAATAATAAAAAAAAAAAAAAGGCAAAACAGCTGGTAAAGTTTGGTAAAATGAAAGCCCTATCGGTATTAACGAGGCAAAATATAGCATTTTTAACTAAATCAAGGGCCATAACTCCGCTGTTATTGGTCCGATCTGGCTGGTTTTCGACCTTGTGCGAGCTTTCATTGATATTAACAATCTGGTAAAGTTTGGTAAAGATCGGATGAAAAATGAAGGCCTTTGGCCAGTAGAGCTAAAAATCATCAGCTCAAAAAGTAGGTCAAGGTCATAGATGAAATCCAGGCATCCAAAAAAAAGATGCACTACCGAAGACACAACTATGTCAAAATAGAATATGTTTTCTTCTAAAGATTAAGCTATAAATTAGGTTTAAAACATCTAGTGCATAATTCTAGTTCATGAGAAAGTGATGTAAATGTAACAATTAAAGTTATCTGCCCTTTGCTTGGATGGTGAAGGTCACATCCACTTTTGCTTTGTCACGTTGCAATGTACCACTCAAGATACAAATATAAGCAAAGTTTGAAAGGTCAAAGTGCATACAGTTTGTGAAAAAGTGGCTTAAACGCCAAAGTTGAAGGTAAAAATTATAAGGTTATCTGCCCTTGTTTGGAAGGTCAAGGTCACTTCCACATTTGCTTCGACACATTGCGATGTACCACTCAAGAAACAACTATAAGAAAAGTTTTAAAAGTCTAGTGCATACAGTTTGTGAAAAAATGACCTAAACGCAAAAGTTGAACCTAAAAATTATTAAGTTATCTCCCCTTTGCTTGGAGGGTCAAGGTCACTTCAACATTTGCTTTGCCACGTTGTCATGTACCACCCAAGATACAATTACAAGCAAAGTTTGAAAGGTCTAGTGCATACAGTTTGTGAAAAAGTGACCTAAACGCAAAACTTGAACCTAAAAATTAGCAAGTTATCTGCCCTTTGCTTGGAGGGTCAAGGTCACTTCCACATTTGCTTTGTCACGTTGTGATGTATTACCCATGATACAACTATAAGCAAAGTTTGAAAGGTCTAGTGCATACAGTTTGTGAGAAAATGACCTAAACGCAAAACTTGAATGTTGCCGCCGCCGCCGCCGCCGCCGCCGCCGCCGCCGGAAAAGCAACACCTTTGTCTCTTTTTTTCTTCGAAAAGGCGAGACAATAAACCATTGAGGGCACGACAAGACAAGATCGCAGACAAACATCAAACGTCACCGTCCTTTTGGGCTTTAGGTAGACGTCATCATATGGTCCACAGCCTGTCCGATCATCGCACAATTAAAGAGGAAAGCATAGTGGCGAACTGTAAATGGGTCCACCACCAAGCATGCAGTGCGTTGCAAAATGATAGGGTCATAACCTCTTTTTATAAACCTTTTAACAAGTTTAACAAAGATAATATGAAAGTGATCATGACCAAGGATCTTACGAAGTTTGTAAATCTCGTCACCATAGAAGTCAGGTTGTGATAGTCCTTGTCGCAGAAGAGTTCTTAAATTACTTTTATATTTTGAAAGAAGATCAGAGTGGGATAATAAAATTGTGCAAAGGTTTTACGAAGTTTACGGTAACGGTTGCCCTAATGGAGAAGCTTTTTAGTTATACAAAGATTAGGAATATTAAACTCCTCAACTCGAGTATAAGCTCTAGAAAAACGAATAAGTTGAGACACATATACCCCATACGAAGTTGCTCGGGGAACAAACTCGAATGCCTGGAAGTGTTTGAAGCATGTTCCTGTAAATATAACGTAATTCTAATAAATCATTAGACAGTGTTGGTTTTGTTGATGACGAAGCAATTATCGAGAGCATAATCAATTGCGTGTATATGTTTTAGTCCGAGGACAGTTGTCTTGCAAAAAATGTCAACGTAGCCTACCTCATCCGTGGAAGGTTTGACACTTGATCATGATAGATATATACATGTATGTCTAGCCTTATTGTAGTCATGAATTGTGATAGCACTAAAACGTTATTCAAGATGGCGTCCAAGATGGCCGCCACATTGTGATATAGAGTCATAATAATTGCTTTGTTGCATAACATTAATTTTGTACTAATAAAGATAACTTTTTAGTGCTAACTCAATTTATGACTACACCAGGGCTAGACATACCCTGGGATGTTACTCTAACATGATCAAGTGTCAAACCTTCTCCTAATTTCTGTGTGTATGTTTTAATATAAACCAAGAAGACACGAAGACATCAAAAATCTCAAATGTGGTCTTTGACCATTGACTGTGCCCTTGAACTTTTCCATAGATTACTAAATTTTGCGTGAGATAACTTGTCTAGCTAAGATACACATACATGTAAATTTTATTCAAGATGTCATCCACGATGTCCACTAAACTGTAATATTCAGTAACTGTAATTGATATGTGCATAACATTTGTTCCAAGATGTTAATATAAACGTACAGGTATGAAGGCAGACATGATATTCAATGCAATATTTAGTAATATATGGTAAAGTTCAAGGTCACAGTCATGGGTCAAAGGTCAAATTTTAGCTTTTTTTATCATTACGCGGTCCCGCCGCCTTAATTCCATTTAGCGATGGGAAAGCTTATATTAGCAGGATTTTATAACGGATATTTCGACAATAAATATTTTTTACTGAAAAAAAAAGAGATAACCTGTTTAAAATTACCTAGTAAATGTTTTAATTTTACAATATCAAACTTTTAACCCGAACTTAAGGTTTTATTTCATACCCCAGCCAACTCCGTTTTCGCTTCTTGAAGAATGGGTTTGATAGGGTATGAAACTTAATACTTGGACCACGTAATGGTCTGTTTTGTTAATTGTAAAACAAATACACAAACACAACATAACCGCTGCTCCCAACTAAATTCCTTTTTGTTTACTTCACTCTTCGGGGCATACCATTTTATTAGATCCTGGGACCATACGCCGTTGGATATAGGGGATGAAATAAAGATACAAATATTGCCATATCCACCGCCATATGCTTGCCATTTTCGGGATAGTTAAAATTCTGTACTTTTGATTTTTATGAATATTGAGTTCTGCTCAACCCGGGGCTAGAGGGCGTGAGCGGTAGCTAGCATATTTCACTACCGCTCATGAACAGTCTCAATCAAACCGAGACTGCAATATTTCGTATGTGTCGTGCTCGGCCGTTTCCAAAGGTCCATTATCATACTCCTGTTTTTTATAGCACAGTGGCGTTGCTTGTGCAGTGTGGCGGCAGTAAAACGTCTCCCCGCCTTGCAATCAGTACTGTTATTCATTCGATCTTTGGAGATCGCTGAGCCCGATACTTATATTTAGTGATCGGTGGTACATTTTCAATTTCTTTTGTTTTCTTACATAATTTTCGATTCGGTGGTTCCACTACTCCGGCCGATAAAAGGCTCTGGGTATTGTTTAACCACTCATAGGATATGTTGTCTGCTCTTTAATTTAGTCTTTTGGCTGTTACTTGTGATACGCAGGCTTCATAACCGCTGCTCCCAACTAAATGCCTTTTTGTCTATTTCGCTCTTCGGGGCATACAATTTTATTAGATCCTGGGACCATACGCCTCTGGATATAGGGGATGAAATAAAGATACAAATATTGCTATAACCACCGCCATATGCTTGCCATCTTTTTAATTTAGTCTTTTGGCTGTTACTTGTGATACGCAGGCTTCATAACCTCTGCTCCCAACTAAATTCCTTTTTGTTTATTTCGCTCTTCGGGGCATACAATTTTATTAGATCCTTGGACCATACGCCGCTAGATATAGGGGATGAAACAAAAATAAAAATATTGCTATATCCACCGCCATATGCTTGCCATCTTCGGGATGGTTAAAATTCTGTACTGTTGATTTTTATGAATATTGAGTTCTGCTCAACCCGGGGCTAGAGGGGGTGAGCGGTAGCAAGCATATTTCACTACCGCTCATGAACAGTCTCAGTCAAACCGAGACTGCAATATTTCGTATGTGTCGTGCTCGGCCGTTTCCAAAGGTCCATTATCATACTCTCTTTTTACAGTTACTTCGATTATTTTGACAAAAAAGCCAGTATCTTATATCGTCTGCAGGATCCCTGACATTTTTCAAGGCAGATAAAACGCAGACAAACTTTCCAATGGAATTACATTTTCCAGATGTAATACCTCATCTTCTCATAGTGCGATCTGATAGGTTTCAGACACGTCTTTGACATATTTAGAGCATATGTCTTGCCTTTTCCATGTCTTGCCTTTTCCATATATTATACTTTAGACATTTCGGGCGTGTGAATTGTGTTGATTTGGGCGGGTTATGACATTTTTTTTTTGAAAATATGGCTGACGTCCTTCACTTAGTAACGATTTACTTATAAAATGCATCATTATCATAATTATTGGCGTAATATTTGAAATATTTAAGATTGTATTATTGTATTAAAACTTAGAAATTTCTGAAATACTATGGTTTTGACTTTTAATTTCTCGTTATCGATCCCGATTCCGTAGATTAGCTGTAATACCTATGGCACTGAAAAATCGATCCTGTGGTTTTGGATGGGTTTTGTATTTGTCTATCGTATTTGTCTATGGTTAACAGACTGTGAATCATTAGTTGACGATAACCATCAATTACAACTTCAATTCCTAGTGAATTCGTCTAAAAAAACTTGAATGGTATAATGACATATTTTGCAATGTTCAGTGGTTACCCTTTTATATGCTGAGAAGACGTTTTGAAACGGAGCATAATGAAAGTGTAAGTGAAACTGAATGAAACCGCAAGTATTGGAGTGGAATAAGTGCAAATCTGTATTTTCGTGGAATAATACCCATAAATTCACGAATATGTAACGAGAAAGGTTAGTGTTGAATCGTTTTATTTATTAGCACCTTCCTTATATATCCGATTTTTACCAAACTTGGTCATTGTCTTCATATCCATGAGAGTTCGGTACACCAGATATTGCCCTTGATTTAATAAAAATTTCCAATGGTTTGCCTTATGAACACACTAGCACCTTCATTGTGCATCCGATATTTACCAAACTTTATATTAATGAACGGTCAGACAAGTTCGAAAACCATCTATACTGGATAATGAACGGCAGAGTTATTGTCCTTGATTTAATGGAAACTCGTATAGTTTGCTTTCTAAACACTAGTAGTCCCTTCATTTTGCATCCGATGTTTACCAAACTTAGCCAGAGTCTTTATATTAATGAACGCTTGAACAAGTTTAAAACCACCCATATCGGATAATAAACGCAAAAGCTATTGCCCTTGATTTAATAAAAAATCTATATTTTGCATTGTGAACACTAGCCCCTTCAGTTTGCATCCGATCCTTACCGAACTTGGCCAGAGTCTTTATATTAATGGAAGCTCACATAAGTTTGAAAACAACCCCTATCAGTTAATAAAATTCAGAGTTATTGCCCTTGATTTAATGGAAAATCCTATGTTTTGCCCTGTGAATTCTTAATATGGCCCCCTCATTGTGCATCCGGTCTTTAACAAACTTGGTCGCACTTTATATTAACGAAAGCGTGTACCATACTGAAAACTACATATATCGTATAATAAATACAATAGTTATTGCCCTTGATTTAATGACAATGTCCTATATTTGCCTCGTGAACATATCTTTCAAGAGATATAGCCCTTGATTTTTAAAAAAAAAAAGTTTCCCAGTAGGCCTTAAACTATTCAAGCCAGTAGAGTGATACAGGCCCTCTTGTGCTTCATGTTCCCGGAAGGCTACTTAATACACGCCTCTCTGTAAATGACATAATTTTAGACATGGAGGTCATCTTGAGTGACAGTTTGGCCATAAAACACAAATCTGTCTATCCATCAGCAATTAATAATATTAAAGTCTAGATTTGAAACAGTTTAATGCTAACTGATCACAATATATTTGGAATAGATCGACCCTTTAAGATTTGTGTAGGTCGCCCAAGATCGCCAAGTTGGCTAAACCTATGTCAAATTAATGAAATTTTGAATGTCCAGCAATCGTGCAAATATTCATACAGTCTCTCCTATCAAACCTTGCATTCTCAGTACATTCAGTACTTTGATTAGGATATTTAACAGCGTAATATATCATTTTACATTTTGGAACAGAAATGAACGCGGATATTTTATCTCCTTTGTATAAATGTGCAAATACTACCTCGGAGAACATGAGCTGCTTTAACGATGTCAATCTCCCACCCCACCCCACCACTATCACTCATAAAATGTACAAAATGTAATATGAATGTTGTATGAGTGTCATTTTTTAATGGTATGTCCTAAATACAGAAATATACGTAATGACTGTTTTCCAAATTACTATTGTTCTTGGCCAACTAGTCAAACATTTGTGTCACTTATGAACACACAAGCAACTGGACTGTTAATACGATTAGCAAAATATATATATCTAGCCAACGACCTTAGAAATAGTGATAATTAGTGTTTCTATTTGCATATATGTGTAAACACATTTGCATGTAATATAATATTTGTTTGTAAATTCAAATACATATAACTTGCATCTTATATAAGGCTCGAGCCTCCCCGCCAAATATGATATCTGAAAACTATGTTATTATCATGTATTCTATAAATGTTAATTTGTTCTCTTATAAATACTTACATGTTGGCTCCGTTATATCCATTCAGTCAAAAGAGAATTAGACTTAATCCTTGACTAATAATCACAATAATATTGATAACATAAGTGGGAATATCCATTCGTTAAAGACACATTTCCCAACTGAATATAGTTGTTGAAAAATCATGGATAGCATGCTTTTTAACTGCTTACTTCTCGCTGACTGATTACTACAGAGACATTATATTGAGGCCCCATCACAGTTTTTTTCTTTTCATTTACTATTACCTTAGATTTTGATATAACATATATTGTAACTAAAAACACTAGATTGTTTATTATGGGGGAGCATATAGCCGCCACTTTTTCCGTCCGTCCGTGTGTGCGTCCGCGCGTCACACGTTTTGTCCGGAGCATAACTCAAAAAGTATGCTTGTTTAAAGTTCGTGTGAATGATTAGGACACTGGGGCGGGTCCAAATTTGACCTCAGGGCCACCATTAGAACACACTAGTTAGAGGACCATAAGACGATGTTACATGCAAAATATCACAGCTCTATATCTTGTATTTTTGCAGAAGATTTTTTAAGATTTGTTAAACGAAACTGATAAGCGCCATTGCGGAGGCATTTATGACCTCAGGTGCACCATTCGAACAAACATATAATGATGCCCTCATGTCCCTCACCGCTGTGGGTTCGATTCCCCATGGGGCCAGGACTGTTTAGTATGTGAGTATCAAGCTATCCAGCTTGCTTGCGGAACGTCGATGGTATTACTCAGGTGCGCGCCCGTGCATGAAACAATGCCCGGGTTTGCACCTGGGGCCTTCCTCCACCAATAAAAAGCTGGAATGTCGCCAAATGACCTTAGCTGTTGGTGCAACTATAAAATCCAGTTTAATGAATTCCTATAAGATTTGGTTGAATTCCTCAAGTTGGCTAAACTGGCAAGAAAAAGTCGTCAGAAGCAAAAGATAACGACGACGACGGACGACGGACAGACAACGGACGGACGACGGACGAAGAGTGATTCCAAAACATCACATTGAGCCTTCGGCTCAGGTGATCAAAAACACTGACAATTGACAACGATTTTTGAATTTTGAAGTCCCGATGAATTTCTTGCATTTGAGATTTACTAATACATGGCAGAGAAGTAACTGATAATAGAGTATATTGTGCTAAAAATACAAAAACTATTAATCGTTAACACGGGTCTTTTAAGGAAATCCATCTATACATAGTTGTTTTAACATATATACAAGAGCACATGAAATGCAAAACGGTTATAATTTTTACTACATTATTATACACTCTTTATGGGACGGGCCTCATCCTTCGACAAAAAACTAATAATCTCAATTTCCTTGTGCAAATGTATTTCTAACAGCGGTTTACAGTTACCTATAGAAATTCTCTCCCCCGCAAATACAATAGGCTCGAAATGTGTCTTTAAGTTAAATACTCAGGTACGTGTAACAGAGTCACGTGTATTTGTCACTAATTCCTCGTGATCTCAAAGTAAAGTGGAGTTATCTGTATAGTGCGTGAGGTCCGTTGATTTTATTTAATGGGTACACGGGTAAACAACTTAAACTTTATTAGTCGGATAAATGAATGGTTAATGGATGTAACTGTAGTCAGAGTTTCTATGCATTGTTCTAAAGTCTTTAAATATAAATGCTTTTCAAACACAATCTTGATAATGGTAATAACATGTGATAAAATGCATTTGATAGAACGTAATAATTATAACTATTCCACTGAAATATATATATTCATTCTCTAAATGTAGTATGTATGTTTGTTTGTACTCTTCTCTGAAATATTATGTATTGTATTCCGCCTTGTTTAGGCAATAAACATGTAAATGTTATGCCAAATAAAAAAATAAAAAATAATATTGAATTGACTCATAAACGTGCAAGTGCATGCGCGGATCAAGGATTAAGGAGCGGTTACGGTATACACATTGCTTGAGAACCAAACAAAACACACTGTCAGTACATTTATATTGTGATATAGAGTTGGTGGGGGATAGGTTGTGTGTGGGTGCGGTGGAGGGGTGTCTAGCACTGTTCTCAGTCTAATTTTTTCTAATCTCAGAGGTCTTAATTGTTTTGTTTTTTTAATTATTATTATTATTATTATTGTTATTATTATTATTATTTTATGTAAACGAGGTCGGTCGTATGTACTTGTCACGTGTCCTAAATGCCCCTCGGCAGATCATCTATATGTAACAATTTGAAACAACTTGACTAATTGGGGCTTTGTATTGAACATCTCACTCATCAACGTGAACGAGTTTACTCAAGCTATCGTCGTCTCTCTTTTGTTTGGTTTAACTTATACGCCGAGGTAACTCGGTGAGAAATCACAACAACTCAGTTTGATGTTTGAATAAAAAATGGACGGATTTAACGATGGATGTGATAAGTCTTTGTTTTTATTTTGTTCTGAATCGTTTTTCGATTGTTCTGTTTTCCACTCATTCCAATCTAATGATTGTATGCAATATTTTATTATTTAGAGCTAAGTAATCGTGAATATGTATTTATGTATTGCATTTGTATTGTTGCAAAATATGTGTCGATTCATTTCATTCATATTAGGGCCAAGTATCTACTTGTTAATTTCTACCACTCATGTTCAGCTCGAATTTTCAAAGAATTAATGCTCTATCAGCACTGATTTCGAGTGCATGTGTTATCTTGTTGAATAGTACAAACCACGCAAATGACAGACTAGGAATATCTATGGAATACATTAACGATAAACAACAACATACTGTGTTGATGATCTGTTAAACAGCAATTCAGTTAAACATTTTCACTTTCCTATATGTGTTTATTATAAACACGTTTGTATTTCCAATCACACAGGTATGTTTATGCATTTAGTGTAAATGAACACAACCGGACTGATGTGAGCAACATAGCTGTGTGAATGGTTCGACAGACCAGGTACGGGGTATGTCATGGATGAATGAATATCAAGTAAGCATTTTTTCTGACACTATTTTCCTGATTTTCCTCATGTTTGTATATGAGGTTATGGATTAAACATTTTTATTTTTAGGTAGAATCATAGCAACAGGTTTTGACCACATGCCTCGATATTAGTAATGACAAATGATTGTCTAAGCGTACCGCACTTTCTACACAGCAGGTCTGTCAATAGCTATTCATAGGCAATGCTTTTATTTGATATGCCATACCGACTATAAGTATAATTTTGTATCTCGCATTTTGAATCTGGTCAACACATACAACCTCGTACTCCACTTTCTACATGTCAATAACTACAACAGCGTCCTGCGCTTTTACCAGGTCAGCACATAGAACAGCGTCCCGCACTGTGTACACGTAATGCCGGTCAAAATATTAAACCACCATTTATTTTCCCAATTGACACCAATTAAAAATTGTCGATTAATGATTTGTTGCAGCTTCAACTCAAGTATAGATAATGAAGCAGTGTCATTTTCGTATATAAAAACGTTTTCCAATTGACAAATCATCAGAAAAGGTGGGATCATAAGACATGTAAGAAAGTTCTTGTTTGTTTACTAAACAGGTCAAAGGTACAGCTGTTTTCATTGACAGCTGCTCACAAAGTGTATGCATAGATTCTAAATTTGGAAAAATGTTCATCAATAATCCAGTAAAACCTATCACTACTCTTTCTTATACATACAACAACAAAATCCAATAGAAATGCGCTATTTCCCAGTATTTATAATGTCCATTTCCAACAAAAAAGGAGGGCTTACTTTTATTATAGGAGCTACGCCTCAAACGTTTATATACAACTGGTGGTGGTAAACCTGATTATCTATTAATATATATTTTTGTAGTTTATACGCCATACTGACTACAACCTGGACAGTAATGTACACGCCATACTGACTACAACCTGGACAGTAATGTACACGCCATACTGACTACAACCTGGACAGTAATGTACACGCCATACTGACTACAACCTGGACAGCCTGGACAGTAATGTACACGCCATACTGACTACAACCTGGACAGTAATGTACACGCCATACTGACTACAACCTGGACAGTAATGTACACGCCATACTGACTACAAACTGGACTTGTTAACGCATACGGTGTCAGACCGGTGAAAATCAGGCCATTGAACACAATGCAATATAGGCTATATTTGGAGATCAGTCACAAGTTCCACAACATTCGTTCACTTAAATACAGTTTTATTCTGTGTATTAAACACATTTGCCTAGCAAACGGTCCCATATCTGGAATAAAACACCGATTCAGTTTTCAACATTTCGCGTCATTCATTCACACCATGCGTATTTTGAAATAAACATCTGTCAAAACCAAATCTCTACCTAACCTCTGTGCTCATACTCTCCAAAGAAATAATCCTGCCAAACACAGTAAAATACTTACTATTCAACAGACATATTACTTTAACCTCAGGTTAGATTTAACAATGAAATAGAAACTAATCTTGGGAAAAACACACGCAAACTAGACACTTTGGATTCTTTCAAGGAACTATTTCAGCACCCTACGACCCGGAAGTACTTCCTGACTGGTCTGACACCTAAAAGAGTCGCGACATTTGTCAAAAATAGTTATCGAATACATCTAACTGACCAATAAGGTTGACCTATTGGAAAATCAGATGCTTTTGCAAGGACCTATTATCTTTTCGGTTCAATTCCTGCATGCAAAGAACCATTCGGCTAATAGAAATCAAGGATTTTAAGACACGTTATACAAAACTAGAAAAAATGCCAAAATAAATGAGCCGTTTGGTATATTTCCATCAAGTAAAGTTTTCAAATATTGCCTCCTATATATCAAACTAAAATATACACATAGTGTGAGATGTAGATATCAAAATGACTCATGCATGAAATTTCTTCATTTTTCGTGAAGAAACAGACATTCTGTTAAATTCCAACAATTTTGAGGCACAAAATAGACCATAAGGCTGCTTTGGAACACATTTACATGCACAATGTCCAATACAATATACAGTTTGGCTATAAAATGCCAGAAAAAAAGAGACACAATTAAAGTAATGTCTCAAAAGCTAAGTCTACCCCATATACCTGTAGCAGTTTTAAAGGCAACCAATACATTCAAGTCTTGGGCAACAGCAAGACAAACTGAATCACACACCAGACTAGTATATATTTCAGTGGATTATACCATTATCACTAACAAAATACCAAATTAATGTGTCAAAGTACAACTGTATGCCATTGCATAGTGATTTCATCTGAATTAATGAAGAAAAATGGGTGGGATTTACACCATGTTTAGCAAAAAAATAAAATTAATGCTAAATTCCACTTATTTCTGTATATTTCAGTTTCAAATTGTAAAACCCATTATCGCGTACAAAATGTACAGGTTCTCAGGCTTTCGATACAAAGTAAGACTCCTCCTAGAGTCGTGTCATGTCAAAATGTCAGTACCGATACATTTTCAGATTTTAGCCTCATACGGTACCTTAAAATAATAAAATTGCCATTTATTGTAGGAATTGTAACAGATCTATTACCTTTTGCCACTAATCCACTTCAAGACATTTGAGAGCCTACTTAAAGTGCTTTAGGGCAACTCCAAATCACTATGACCCCCAAATTCCACTCTAAAACACACACATTCTATTTCAATTGCAAAAAAACATGTTCTGTTGTAAAATTCAAAAAGTTAACATCAGCTTTTTTTTTTCTCACTCAGCTGTAAACTTTCACAGGAAATATCAACTGGATTTGGCCATTAATAAGAAAACTGCATTTTGTCCATCTATAGGTGTCAGACCGGTGAAAATCAGCCCATTGAACACAATGCAATATAGGCTATATTTGGAGATCAGTCACAAGTTCCACAACATTCGTTCGCTTAAATACAGTTTTATTCTGTGTATTAAACACATTTTGCTAGAAACGGTCCCATATCTGGAATAAAACACCGATTCAGTTTTCAACATTTCGCGTCATTCATTCACACCATGCGTATTTTGAAATAAACATCTGTCAAAACCAAATCTCTACCTAACCTCTGTGCTCATACTCTCCAAAGAAATAATCCTGCCAAACACAGTAAAATACTTACTATTCAACAGACATACTACTTTAACCTCAGGTTAGATTTAACAATGAAATAGAAACTAATCTTGGGAAAAACACACGCAAACTAGACACTTTGGATTCTTTCAAGGAACTATTTCAGCACCCTACGACCCGGAAGTACTTCCTGACTGGTCTGACACCTAAAAGAGTCGCGACATTTGTCAAAAATAGTTATCGAATACATCTATCTGACCAATAAGGTTGACCTATTGGAAAATCAGATGCTTTTGCAAGGACCTATTATCTTTTCGGTTCAATTCCTGCATGCAAAGAACCATTCGGCTAATAGAAATCAAGGATTCAGTTTTTCAACATTTCGCGTCATTCATTCACACCATGCGTATTTTGAAATAAACATTTGTCAAAACCACATCTCTACCTAACCTCTGTGCTCATACTCTCCAAAGATGACAAACACAATAAAATACTATTCATGACAACAGACATACCACTTTAACCTCAGGTTGGATTTAACAATGAAATAGAAACTAATTCTGGGAAAAACACATGCAAACTAGAAACTTTGGATTCTTTCAAGGAACTATTTCAGCACCCTACGACCCGGAAGTACTTCCTGACTGGTCTGACAAACACACAATATCGTCCCGTAGTTTATACGTGTCTAATCCCACACGTACACAATATCGTTCCGCACTTTCTACACGCCAACACCTACTATAGCGTCTCGCATTTCCTATAGGTATTCACAAGTATACAACAGCGTCCACCGACTTTCTACACGCGTCATCACATCTGAAACTGTATGATATGGGACCTGTTACGACATACAAACGTCGTGATAGAGTCTGATAGAGTCTGTTGCTGATAGTATCACTTTACGAGAGGTGATTTGAATCTATTCAATGATGGCGCGAATACGAAACTGTATTCAGAATGGTTCCAGTAATTGTTTTGGAAAAACAAGAGAGAACACAATAGATTATACAACAGCGCCTCAGACTTTCTACACGTCAACAGCTGCCACACCATCAGCACTTTGTGTAGATCAACATCTACAACTAATAGATACTAACGCAAGCATGTGTTTATTATCTAAATGGTTTATTATCAAAATGTATAGTCGTTCTGTCACAAAACAAAGAAGAGAATGTAGTGTGAAAAGTGTAATCGGACACTAGGATTGCTACGCAGACATTTCAAGGACTGTTTCTGCCACGGCCGCAACATACACCACCATGGTCCGCCCGTCTCTTGTTTACGCCTCAACAGCCTGGAACCCGCACCTCCAGCAAGACAGCAAAGCACTTGAACAAGTACAATGGAAAGTAGCACGCTATGTACACTTATATTTCACCACAGGATGCGTGACCAACATGGCTAACCAACTGCATAGGGAAAGCCTGGAAGATCGACAGCGTAACCATAGACTCATGATGCTATACAAAATTTAACACGACCAAGTTGACATCCGCAATAGTGAGTAAACATGTACATACTGCTGTCCGATAGCAGCTCCCGTTGGAACCAACGCCCATTCAAGGAGAGAACAGAGAGTGCAACTTACAGACATTCCTTATTTCCTCGGACAATACAGCGTCCCCGTACGACGTTGCGTTGTAAACCTCGCCGCTCTCACCGTTGTCGGTTCGAATCCCACTGGAACTCGACTGTTAAGTGAAGAAGTGTCGATTCCTACGGATGGCGGGGTGTACAGTACTGGTTCTACAAATGAAAAGTGGGTGTTCTGCCCCCACCACAAAAAATACGAGACCGTCATATATAACCTTACATGTGGTATAAATGACGGATAACACCATACAAACAAACATCTTCTGAAAATACCGGACTAGAATCAACTACCAACCAATCGGCACCGACACTGGTAGCTGTCAAATACACAACCAAACCCGCATTATAATCGTCAAGTGTGACGGAAATGCTTTACGGGCTGATACAGATAACTTGGGCGTCTGCCCACCATTAATTTATGGGCACCCACTTATCCACTTGTAAATAATTTTAAACGTTTAACTACATAGAAATGTTTTGGGATGAACGCTGACGCGGTCCGTGATGCGCCGTCACTTAGGACTTATTACGTTATATCCAGAACCCGGTCATGTTGAAGGAAGAAGATGATCTAGAAAAAGAAAGCCACAATGTGTTCGCTAAACAACTGCTGACTAAACAACACTAAGTCGCAATGAATCAACGATTCAAACCATTCGCAAGTTTTCGATGACTTCTTTGAAGCAAGATCCCGAAGAATGACAGGATTGGCCGAGTTTTCATGAATGCGAATCGCCAAACTGGCGAATATCGAACTTGAACGTCAAGTGTGACAGAAATGCATTACGTACAGATACAGATAACGTATGCGTCTGCCCACCATCAATTATGGGCACCCGTTTACCCACTTTACCGGCTATAAGAACACATTACTTTTTAATCGACACGTATGTTACGTTACACACAAACGTTGCGAACACGCGTAGACATGCAAGTATGCGTTACATAAGGCCTGTTCGCAATAAATGTTCCATGCATCGTATGTTCGCAATCATGTACATGCGTACACGATCCAATGATCGATAAACACGACAGCAACACAAGAACGCAACTTATGACGCATTAAATAAATGTACCAAATACTTGTATGCCTCGCATATACGCAACTATTGTACGTAACATACAGGCAAAGGAGACCCTCGACCATTTTGTCGAAGTAGCTTCTGGTTCCTGTAGCGTCTCCGTGGCCAGGATGGAAAAGACGCAGAGTTTGAAACATTCTCGACTCTCACTGCTGCGGATTCGAATCCCACTGGGAGCTCGACTTGTAGGTGATAAAGCGTCGATTATTACGGATGGCGGGAGGTATACTGAACTGGCTATACCCAGGAAAACGTGGATGGTCTGCCTCCACCACGAACAAATCGACCGTCATATATAGCCTAAGATGTACTGAAATGAGGCCAAACAATATTCAACCATTAGATGTGGTTTCGGTGTAGTTAAACATGGCAGACCATCTTCCACAGTCTCGGATGACGCTTTTCTTCGTGCAGTCATGTTCCTCAAAGAAAACGACGAGGACCAAATATATTACCTGTCAATGATTTAATACTTAAAATGGAAACAATCTAGAATATTCGGTTGTAGATTCAAAAACATGAAGACATGCCTTTAAGGTCACTTATAAGATAGAATAATGATAATAGAAATAAAGTCGTTACTTTTAGAAATACTGCTTCTTCGCTTCTGTTTAACTTCTACAGCGAGCCAAAAAAGGCCGATTCAAGGTTAAAAAAGCTATGGCTTATTGTCACAGCGGCAAATCTATCAAGATATTAAGCAAAATTTCAGAAGATACTTCTACGATCCACCTAGATTTTGAGGAAATATCGTCAAAACAAGCCAATTCGCAATATGTTGTTCCAACACTTAAACTCTTTTTGTAAACTTTATTTACGGGCAAAAACGTTGATGAGAAAAGTCCATCGCTTTGTCCAGGATAGTCATGCAATGTGTTCTGTCAAGTTCGATTACTGCACCTTTACAAGTTGTACTTCAAGTTCAAACTGACAGGAATCTTGGATCCACATTTCTTTTTGATTCACTCTTTAACATTGGGTATTTTTGTTCATACTCCGAAATACAGAACTATGACCGAAATACGACGGTTCACCAATGTGTTGATATGGAAGGGATACAAAACGAGACTGTCTTCAGTTTGCTGCAAATAATGTGGACTATTATATTCGCATTTTAGATGGCCTGAAAGCCTTTCAACGAATAGGAATAATTGCAACTGTAATAACTACTGATAAAGGTGTAACACTACAGTGGCAATGTTAAATGCAAAATAGTCCATAGAGTAAGTCTCACAGCGAGCGAAGTACCTGCTTTTGAGAAAATACAAATTGCGTACTTCATGCCTAGGAGCAAATGCAAGCCAGCCTTGGCATTTAAATACTTGTCTTCGTTCTAACTAATAGATGAGAATATGAATGTTGATATACTGGGGAAGACCTCTTGGTTACTCAATCCGCGAAGACCATCATGAAATGAATTGATGCAAATAGTCTAGAATAGCCAGCATCGTGTTAAGTTGTGAGCCACTTTCATGCCCATGATTGGCATGAAGTATATTGACGAAAACTGGATACTATCAGCAAATGACATTTGTGTCTGATCAATCGCGCAAATACAATAGTACTCCTGTATTGACGTTTGACCAAACTGTGTTGTGGAAAGCAGCAGCTAGCGGAACCTAACAGTTTAATGAACAATGTTGTGCCAATACTAGCGGAACCTTCATTGGTAATCGGATGGGAGGCTCAGGGCTACAATTACTATTGTAATGCAGATTCCGCAGTAGGTTTTATTCTAAACGAAAATGCCATCTCACCAGCCATTAGATCGATGCAGTTTTAAATGCGATAATTGTTTCGAAGTTCTACTGTATTTCAGTCCTTGCAGAAACATCTGGTGACATCCTGGTTCAAAATAATGAATATAAATTACCTCCCTCTGACGTTCAACAAACCCGATTGCAATTACAATATTATTGGACGATGTTTCCACACTGTTCTTTTCACCACTATACCTTCAAATAGAAATATTCACTGCTCATGATTTCCATGCAACACTTTATTTTCAACAAATATTTCATGTGCAAATTATTTGAACCCATTCATTCCTCTCCAGTGTTTCAGCCATTTAGTGCGTTCAGTACTTTGATTAATAACTATAGGATTGCGATAAACCTGTGCATATTATAACAGTAACGATACAATTTCGTGAAAATCACAGAACGCATACGGGAGATATTCCTTTTTTCAAAGTAAACCCCTGGCCGTCTAGGTTCGCTCCCTGTTTGAGGCATTTATAATGGGAAACTTCATGCTTTATTCCATCTCCCTCTAAGGTTGCTTTCCCAATATGACCGAATTTGATGATATAACGGACGAAACTATTTCATTTCTTTAAAGCAAAAAAATCCGTAGGTATAAAATATGTTGTTGGTTTTTGTAATGTATACACAATGGGTGGGCTATTTTCTCATGAAATTATAAAGTTTAACCACCACCAATTGCATAAAAATCTCCGATGTGTAGTCGAATGTAGTTCCTATAATAACAAGTAATTCCTCCTTTTTTGGTTTAATTGGGCATTATAAATGGGGGCAAATAGCCCATGTATAATCAATTTTGTTGTTGTATGTATAAGAAGCGTATTGATAGGTTTTACTGAATCATTGATGAACATTTTCCAAATTTCGAATCTATGCATTCACTTTGTGAGAAACTATCAATAAAAACAGCTGTACCACTGACCTGTTTAGTAAACAAACAAGAACTTGTTTACATGTGTTGTGACCCCATATTTTCAGGTGATTTTTCAAGTGAACAAATATCTTTCTATGTAAATTACACCTCTGCATTATCCATACACTTGTAGTTGCAGCTAGTCACTAATATGTGACATTTTAACATTGGAGTAAATGGGGAAACTAATTGGTGGTTTCATACCTAAAGCAAGCACAAACAACAAATTATATTTAGTCAAACTGTCTACAGTTGTCTTTCATTATCTCGAAATCGAAATTTGAATACAAATTGTACATACATTGCTCTCAATAAACTAATTACATTGACCGTACATTAATCTGTGTCATTTATACATGTATATAAATCATTGTGTTAAAACTTGCTCAGACAGATCGTAACTTCAACTCTAATATCTCAAATATATATTTCCAATTTTGTCCAATTATTTGTTTTGTAGATCTCCAATGAATGTAGTTTTCGAAAGAAGAAGTTTCATTTCTGTGCTACTAGTAATTTGTTCTGGGTCTATCCTAGAATACAATTAAGATTAACTGGCCTAGTTCTGTCAGAGTTCGATATACACACGTATAGATATTTCCATTAACACTTTGCAGTTCATTTTGTTAATGCCCCCACTACCGAATGGTGAGGGGGCATATTGCGTTAACCATGTCCGCCCGTCCCGACCGTCCGTCCGTCCGTTCGTCCGTCCCGAAAAGTATGTATTTCTATCTCCTCCCACAGTTTACAACCGATTGTTTCCAAATTGTACAGACTGCTTACCTACATATATGATGTCAAGATCTGCGTCCATATTCACCTTGTTTTATAGGAGTTGTGGCCATTTTCCGAAAATTACGTTTCTCGCTGATTGTTTTCTGTGGGGCATCATTGTCCCATGGATACATTTCTAGTTTAATAATAACACAAAGGCAAAAAGTTAGTAAAATTTGAACAAATACATGTTTAATGTTTCAAGACCTATTATAATTTGAAATATCATAAAGAGAAAGGAAAGGATAACATGTGAGAAATAATATTACATTATCATGATTATTGTATCTATATTAATATTATTTTTAAAAAATCCAATAGTTTACCAAACTTGGTCAGAGTCTTTATATTAATGATACTAATGCACGGTCAGACAAATTCGAAAAACATCCATACTGGATAATGAACGCTAGAGTTATTGTCCTTGATTTAATGGAAAATCCTATATTTTGCTTTCTGAACACTAGTAGTCCCTTCATTTTGCATCCGATTTTTACCAAACCTGGTCAGAGTCTTTATATTAATAGAAGCTAGAACCAGTTTGAAAACCACCCATATCGGATAATAAACGCAAAAGTTATTGCCCTTGATTTAATGGAAAATCCTATATTTTGCATTGCGAACACTTGCACTTCATTTTGCATCCAATCTTTACTGAACTTGGCCAGAGTCTTTATAATAATGAAGGCTCAGACAAGTTCGAAAACAACCCATGTCGGTTAATAAAATTCAGTTATTTCCCTTGATTTAATGGAAAATCCTATGTTTTGCCCTGAAAACTCTTAATATAGTCCCTTCATTGTGCACCCGGTCTTTATCAAACTTGGTCACAGTCTATATTAACGAAAGCGTGTAACATACTAAACTACATATATCGTATCATAAACACGATAGTTATTGCCCTTGATGTATTGGCAATGTCCTATATCTGCTTCGTGAACATATCTTTCATTCGATCTTTACTAAATTTAGTCAATATATGTATATTAGTAAAAGCTTGGACAAGTTCAAAACCAGTTTCATCAGACACATCTGCGTTATCCTGTAGGCCTTAGACTATTCAAGCCTGTAGAGTGATGCAGGCCCTCTTGTACATCTTGTTCTCGGAAGACTACTTAATAGTCTAGATTTGAAACAGTTTAATGACAACTGATCACAGTATATTTGGAATTTTCTCCAAGATTTTTGTAGGTCGCCCAAGATCGCCAAGTTGGCTAAAACTATGTCAAATTTATGGAAATTTTAAATGTCCAGCAATCGTGCAAATATTCATAAAATCTCTCCTATCACACCTTGCGTTCTCAGTGCTTTCAGCACTTTGATTCTTGTTTAAGTTCGAAAAATAATCTCGTTCTCGTGTGACCTCTCGTCCCGTATTGGGAAACTTAAACCCGCCCACAGCTGACACAGTTCGACAGGAAAGCATCAGGTGCCACCATAGGAGCCATGATTCTCACGTCTAAGGCCAACAGTCATGTTTATTTACTTTTCGACAACTTTTTTACGCTTGTGTAAAACCTTGCTTTTTAATTGTTATGATAGCGCGATTCCTATCCCGGTCTATCTGCTTTCCCTGTTTAGAACTGTTTCTATATCAGCACATACGACACATAAAGCTTTACCGACTGTTTCTATATCATCACATACGACACACCGACTGTTTCTACATCAGCACATACGACACATAAAGCTTTACCGACTGTTTTTATATCAGCACATATGAAACATAAAGCTTTACCGACTGTTTCTACATCATCACATACGACACATAAAGCTTTAACGACTGTTTCTACATCAGCACATACGAAACATAAAGCTTTACCGACTGTTTCTATATCATCACACACGAAACATAAAGCTTCACGGACTGTTTCTATATCAGCACATACGACACATAAAGCTTTACCGACTGTTTCTAAATCAGCACATACTACACATAAAGGTTTACCGACTGTTTCTATATCATCACATACGACACATAAAGGTTTACCGACTGTTTCTATATCATCACATACGACACATAAGCTTTACCGACTGTTTCTATATCAGCACATACGACACATAAAGCTTTACCGACTGTTTCTATATCATCACCTACGACACATAAGCTTTACCGACTGTTTCTATATCAGCACATACGACAATTAAAGCTTTACCGACTGTTTCTATATCATCACATACGACACATAAAGCTTTACCGATTGTTTCTATATCATCACATACGACACATAAAGCTTTACCGACTGTTTCTATATCCGCACATACGACACATAAAGCTTTACCGACTGTTTCTATATCATCACATACGACACATAAAGCTTTGCCGACTGTTTCTATATCTGCACATACGACACATAAAGCTTTACCGACTGTTTCTATATCATCACATACGACACACCGACTGTTTCTATGTCAGCACATACGACACATAAAGCTTTCACCGACTGTTTCTACATCAGCACACACTACACAAAGCTTTACCGACTGTTTCTATATCAGCACATACGACACATAAAATTTTACCGACTGTTTCTATATCATCACATAAGACACTTAAAGCTTTACCGACTGTTTCTATAACATCACATAAGACACATAAGCTTGACCGACTGTTTCTATATCATCACATACGACACATAAAGCTTTACCGACTGTTTCTATATCATCACATACGACACTTAAAGCTTTACCGACTGTTTCTATATCATCACATAAGACATAAGACACATAGGCTTTACCGACTGTTTCTATATCAGCACGTCTCTGACTTGAAATCACTTGCCCATCACCGCTGTAGGTTCGATCCCTCTGGGGCCTAGGAATCTTTATGTGAGGAAGCTATCCAGCTGGCTTGCGGCACGTCGGTGGTTCTACCCAGGTGCCCGCTCGCGTACGAAAATTGCCCGGAGGGGCACCTGGGGTCTTCCTCTACCAATGGAAGCTGGAAAATCGCTATATGACCTTAGCTGTTGGTGCGACTATAAAATACAATTCAATTCAATCTATATCAGCACATACGAAAATTAAAGCTTTACCGACTGTTTCTATATCAGCACATACGACACATAAAGCTTTACCGACTGTTTCTATATCATCACATACGACACATAAAGCTTTACCGACTGTTTCTATATCAGCACATACGACACATAAAGCTTTACCGACTGTTTCTATATCAGCACATACGACACATAAAGCTTTACCGACTGATTCTATATCATCACATACGACACATAAAGCTTTACCGACTGTTTCTATATCATCACATACGACACATTAAGCTTTACTTACTGTTTCTATATCAGCACATACGACACATAAAGCTTTACCGACTGTTTCTATATCATCACATACGACACATAAAGCTTTACCGACTGTTTCTATATCAGCACATACGACACATAAAGATTTACCGACTGTTTCTATATCAGCACATACGACACATAAAGCTTTACCGACTGTTTCTATATCATCACATAAGACACTTAAAGCTTTACCGACTGTTTCTATATCATCACATAAGACACATAAGCTTTACCGACTGTTTCTATATCATCACATACGACACATAAATCTTTACCGATTGTTTCTATATCATCACATACGACACTCAAAGCTTTACCGACTGTTTCTATATCATCACATACGACACATAAAGGTTTACCGACTGTTTCTATAGCAGCACATGCGACACATAAAGCTTTACCGACTGTTTCTATATCCGCAAATACGACAGATAAGCTTTACCGACTGTTTCTATATCATTACATACGACACATAAAGCTTTACTGACTGTTTCTATATCAGCACATACGACACATAAAGCTTTACCGACTGTTTCTATATCACCACATACGACACATAAAGCTTTACCGACTGTTTCTATAGCAGCACATACGACACATAAAGCTTTACCGACTGTTTCTATATCATCACATACGACACATAAAGCTTTACCGACTGTTTCTATATCATCACATACGACACTTAAAGCTTTACCGACTGTTTCTATAGCAGCACATACGACACATAAAGCTTTACTAACTGTTTCTATATCATCACATACGACACATAAAACTTGACCGAATGTTTCTATATCAGCACATACGACACATAAAGCTTTACCGATTGTTTCTATATCATCACATACGACACATAAAGCTTTACCGACTGTTTCTATATTAGCAAATACGACACATAAGCTTTACCGACTGTTTCTATATCATCACATACGACACATAAAGCTTTACCGACTGTTTCTATATCATCACATACGACACATAAAGCTTTACCGACTGTTTCTATATCAGCACATACGACACATAAAGCTGTACCGACTGTTTCTATATCAGCACATACGACACTTAAAGCTTTACCGACTGTTTCTATATCATCACATACTACACATAAAGCTTTACCGACTGTTTCTATATAATCACATACGACACATAAAGCTTTACCGACTGTTTCTATATCATCACATACGAAACATAAAGCTTTACCGACTGTTTCTATATCATCACATACGACACATAAAGCTTTACCGACTGTTTCTATATCAGCACATACGACACATAAAGCTTTACAGACTGTTTCTATATCAGCACATAAGACACATAAAGCTTTACCGACTGTTTCTATGGCAGCACATACGACACATAAAGCTTTACCGACTGTTTCTATATCATCACATACGACACATAAAGCTTTACCGACTGTTTCTATATAATCACATACGACATATAAAGCTTTACCGACTGGTTCTACATCAGTACATACGACACATAAAGCTTTACCGACTGTTTCTATATCTGCACATACGACACATAAAGCTTTACCGACTGTTTCTATTTAATCACATACGACACATAAAGCTTCACCGACTGTTTCTATATCATCGCATACGAAACATAAAGCTTTACCGACTGTTTCGAGAACATCACATACGACACATAAAGCTTTACCGACTGTTTCTATATCAGCACATACCACACATAAAGATTTACCGACTGTTTCTATATCATCACATACGAAACATAAAGCTTTACCAACTGTTTCTATATCATCACATACGACACATAAAGCTTTACCGACTGTTTCTATATCAGCACATACGACACATAAAGCTTTACAGACTGTTTCTATATCATCACATAAGACACATAAAGCTTTACCGACTGTTTCTATGGCAGCACATACGACACATAAAGCTTTACTGACTGTTTCTATATCATCACAAACGACACATAAAGCTTTACCGACTGTTTCTATATAATCACATACGACATATAAAGCTTTACCGACTGGTTCTACATCAGTACATACGACACATAAAGCTTTACCGACTGTTTCTATATCTGCACATACGACACATAAAGCTTTACCGACTGTTTCTATATCATCACATACGAAACATAAAGCTTTACCGACTGTTTCGAGATCATCACATACGACACATAAAGCTTTACCGACAGTTTCTATATCAGCACATAAGACACATAAAGCTTTACCGACTGTTTCTATATCAGCACATAAGACACATAAAGCTTTACCGACTGTTTCTATGGCAGCACATACGACACATAACGCTTTACCGACTGCTTCTATTTCATCACATATGACACATAAAGCTTTACCGACTGTTTCTATATCAGCACATACGACACATAAAGCTTTACCGACTGTTTCTATATCAGCACATACGACACATAAAGCTTTACCGACTGTTTCTATATCATCACATACCACACATAAAGCTTTACCGACTGTTTCTATATAATCACATACGACACATAAATCTTTACCGACTGTTTCTATATCATCACATACGAAACATAAAGCTTTACCGACTGTTTCTATATCATTACATACGACACATAAAGCTTTACCGACTGTTTCTATATCAGCACATACGACACATAAAGCTTTATCGACTGTTTCTATATCAGCACATAAGACACATAAAGCTTTACCGACTGTTTCTATGGCAGCACATACGACACATAAAGCTTTACCGACTGTTTCTATATCATCACATACGACACATAAAGCTTTACCGACTGTTTCTATATAATCACATACGACACATAAAGCTTTACCGACTGGTTCTACATCAGCACATACGACACATAAAGCTTTACCGACTGTTTCTATATCTGCACATACGACACATAAAGCTTAACCGACTGTTTCTATTTAATCACATACCACACATAAAGCTTTACCGACTGTTTCTATATCATCACATACGACACTTAAAGCTTTACCGACTGTTTCTATATCATCACATACGACACATAAAGCTTTACCGACTGTTTCTATATCAGCACATACGACACATAAAGCTTTACCGACTGTTTCTATATCAGCACATAAGACACATAAAGCTTTACCGACTTTTTCTATGGCAGCATATACGACACATAAAGCTTTACCGACTGTTTCTATATCATCACATACGACACATAAAGCTTTACCGACTGTTTCTATATAATCACATACGACACATAAAGCTTTACCGACTGGTTCTACATCAGCACATACGACACATAAAGCTTTACCGACTGTTTCTATATCTGCACATACATACGACACATAAAGCTTTACCGACTGTTTCTATATCATCACATACGACACATAAGGTTTTTCTGACTGGTTCTACATCAGCACATACGACACATAAAGCTTTACCGACTATTTCTATATCTGCACATACGACACATAAAGCTTTACCGACTGTTTCTATAGCATCACATACGACACATAAAGCTTTACCGACTGGTTCTACATCAGCACATACGACACATAAAGCTTTACCGACTGGTTCTACATCAGCACATACGACACATAAAGCTTTACCGACTGTTTCTATATCTGCACATACGACACATAAAGCTTTACCGACTGTTTCTATATCATCACATACGACACATAAAGCTTTACCGACTGGTTCTACATCAGCACATACGACACATAAAGCTTTACCGACTGGTTCTACATCAGCACATACGACACATAAAGCTTTACCGACTGTTTCTATATCTGCACATACGACACATAAAGCTTTACCGACTGTTTCTATATCATCACATACGACACATAAAGCTTTACCGACTGGTTCTACATCAGCACATACGACACATAAAGCTTTACCGACTGTTTCTATATCATCACATACGAAACATAAAGCTTTACCGACTGTTTCTATAGCAGCACATACGACACATAAAGCTTTACCGACTGTTTCTATATCATCACATACGACACATAAATCTTTACCGACTGGTTCTACATCAGCTCATACGACACATAAAGCTTTACCGACTGTTTCTATATCTGCACATACGACACATAAAGCTTTACCGACTATTTCTATATTATCACATACGACACATAAAGCTTTACCGACTGTTTCTACATAAGCACATACGACACATAAAGCTTTACCGACTGTTTCTACATAAGCATATACGACACATAAAGCTTTACCGACTGTTTCTATATCTGCACATACGACACATAAAGCTTTACCGACTGTTTCTATATTATCACATACCACACATAAAGCTTTACCGACTGTTTCTATATCATCACATACGACACATAAAGCTTTACCGACTGCTTAATTATTTCATCCGTCTGTTATAAAAGATAAAATGTATAAAAAAATCATAGTTTGGTTTGGTAAATAATTGACATGAACTTACTTATTGAGAAACAAGTTGAAGCCCTCAAACAATAAAGCGCGGATTTATATTACTGAAATAAGGAGATACATACTGGCTAAGAAAATATAAACAAGTGAAGCACAGTGGTGCAATTCACCATTTTAACTGAAATGAACTAAAGTTTCAAAGTGAGGAAAAAAACAAACTCTAACCAAAAACGTTTACCAAAATGTCAAAATGCGTAGACGGACATACAGACGGACGGACAGAAGATATACGGAAATCGCCAAACCATAAGCCTGGATTTGCTACGCAATCCGGCTAAAAATAAAAAGCAGAACGCGACACAGACAATAATATTTCTAATAACAGGTCAAATTGGGCATTCCATATATATTTTAGAGATTTCACTATGAACTCTATATACAAACATTAGACCCTGCGTTGGTTCCATATACCTTCGTATATACTTGCATATACAAAAGAATTCAAATATTGAACATCTGTCAAATAACAAACACGTCAATTGCTCAGTAAAAGCATCAGGTGCTAAAGCTACAACTACTACTACTACTACTAATTGCATTTACATGTTTTAATCATATTTATTAAAGTATTATACTGATAAGGTATACACATATATTAAATGTCAAACTATCTTATTGTTCAGAACATCTGTCATCTGCCACCTGTACTAAAAACAATCATTTACACAGACCGTTTGAGAACTAATTATCAGTTTATGGTATTGCTATTAATGAGACTATTTGATACTTACTAGTGGATATTAGTATACATTTTATAGACAATGAGGAGATAAGCACACGTTGCAACTGCATCCAAAGGAAGAACACCATTTTACTTCGCTCGTGTTTAAGCGGAAAAGTATCTACTAGATATCAAGGTACGAGAATTTCATCACTCTGCTTATTTCTCTGCATCTTAACTGTACAATAGTAATGAACATGCCGGAAGTTATTTAGTCGATGCTAAAGTAATTTATGGAGTCTTTAAAAAAAGATAAAACAATGGATGGGATATGGTTAAGCGAAATTTTCAGCATATTTAAGGCATGAGCAATTTTAGCCGTATAGTACATGATAGTAATTCAACACTGTTGATGTAAACATAATATCAGAAAGAATACGTATACGGCAGAAATTGTGTCCTTTATATCCGAAAAGTTTGATACAATTTTACTCAAAGTTGTTTTGTTTGTTATTTGAATTAAATTAGTTCATATAATAGTCCATTTATCAAGCGAGAGCAGACATCGTTTTTAAATAAAATCAGCCATTTTACCACATCATGTAAATCTCTAAGTACAGCAAGTGGTTTCAAAAAAGTCCCAATGCTATAATATAGTGACATTGACGGACTTTCTCTGTCAAAATAGTATAACCGACAACTATATTTGTGGATTTGTTATTAAACACAACTGAGTGACTCTTTTGCATAGACAATTGCAAAATAAAACTAATTGCCACGAACATCAGGCATGTTTAGGTTTGAACAAGAACGGTCCAAACAAAATAACAAAATATAAATCCGAACAATTGAAATGTTCATCGGAATGTTTCACTTTACCGCACGTTTCAATTTGCAATGTATGTGTATCATGTGTGTATTGAAGGCACACGGCGTATAAAAAGTATCTTCTTTTTTTCTAACAATGGTGTACTTCGAAATTTGGTTGTTTTAATAAAATGGCGAATTTATTTTAGAAATGATGTCACGTCTGCTCTCGCTGGATACATTTACTATTTTATGGATCATTTTGTTTCACATAAAAACTAAAACAAAAAAAACTTTGAGTAAAATTGTACTAAACTTTTCGAATATAAAAACACAATTTCTGCCGTATAAGTATGGAACTGTCTTGTGATGTTGCCGATAAATATATGCAGTGCATTTCCCTTTATATGTGGTAGACCTTTCATGATATGCAGTGCATTTTTAATTATATGTTGTAAATAAATCTTTATATGTGGTAGAAAATTATTTATATGCAGTAGATTAATCATTATATGTGATAGATAAGTCATTGTATGTAGCAGATAAACCATTATATGCAGTACAGTTATCAGTATATGTAGTGCATTTATTATTATATGCAGTAGTTTATTCTAATATATGAGGTACTTTGAACATTATATGAAGTGGATTTGTATTTATATGCAATACTTCTGTTGACTTTATATGTGGTACATATTTTAATATACGTGGTGGGTACGTCTTTATATTCGGTGGTTTCACTTGCATTATATTCGGTACAAACGGATTTATACGTGGTGCATTTTTAGCTCTACTGGCCGAAGGCCAGCAGAGCTTATGGGATGGTGAGTTGTCCGTCGTCCGTCCGTCCGTCGTCCGTCGTCGGTAGTCTGTCCGTCTGTTACCTTTTGCCTTGTGAACACTCTAGGGCCTTCATTATTAATCAAATCTTTACGAAACTTTGCCAGTGTCTTTATATCAATGAAAGCTCGGACAAGTTCGAAAACCAGTTGGATCGGATAAATTTCACCGGAGTTATGGCCCTTGTTTTGCTGAAAAATGCCATATTAAGCCTTGTGAACACTCTAGCACCTTCATTTATTATTTGATCTTTACCAAACTTGCATAGATTGTTAATATCAATGAATGCTCGGACAAGTTCGAAAACCAGCCTAATCAGATCAGTAACGCTGTAGTTATGGCCCTTGTTGTTTCTGAAAATTTCTGTTTTCTGCCTTATGAATGCTCTAACACCTTCATTTATTTATTGATCGTTACCAAACTTGCACAGATTGCTATTACCAATGATAGCTTGGACAAGTTCGAAAATCAGCTAAATTGGGTCAGTAACACCAGAGTTACGGCCCTTGTTTTTTCTGAAAAACGCTGTTTTCTGCCTTGTGAACACTCTAGAACATTCATTTATTATTTGATCTTTACCAAACTTGCATAGATTGTTAATATTAATAAAAGCTTGGACAAGTTCGAAAACCAGCTAGATCAGACCATTAGCGGAGTTATTGCCCTTGATTTAGTTATAAATGCTATATTTTGCCTCATTAAGACGATAGGGCCTTCGACTTTGATCCAATCTTTATCAAACTTTACCAGATTGTTTATATAAATGAAAGCTCGGACATGTTTGTAAACCAGCTAGATCGGACAATTAACAGCGGAGTTATGGCCCTTGATTTAGTTAAAAATGCTATATTTTGACTCGTTAAGACGATGGGGCCTTTATCTTTCATTCGATATTTACCAAACTTTACCAGATTGTTTATATAGATAAAAGGTCGAACACTTTTGAAGACCAGCCAGATTGGACCAGTAACAGCGGAGTTATGGCCCTTGATTTAGTTAAAAATGATATATTTCGCCTCGTTAATTCGATAGGGCCTTCATCTTTCATATGATATTTACAAAATTTAACTGATTGTTTATATCAATGACAGCTCAGACAATTTCGAAAACCAGCCAGATCGGACCAGTAACAGATCAGTTGTGGCCCTTGATTTAGTTAAAAATGCTATATTTTGCCTCGTTAAGTTGATAGGGCCTTCATTTTCCATGCGATCTTTAAGAAACTTTACCAGATTGTTAATATCAATGAAAGCTTGGACAAATTCGAAAACCATCCAGTTTGGACCATTTACATCGGAGTCATGGCCCTTGATTTTCGGAAATATGCTATATCTTGGCCTCATTAAGACGAAAGGGCCTTCATTTGGCCGGATTTCATTGAAACTTTGCAGGTATGATCAGTACCAAGCGTAGTTGTACATAGTCACCATGTTCCAGTTGAATGATTTTGGCGGAGTTAAAGGTTTTAATACACAAACTTTGTTCTGACTAGTTCTCCTGAACCCCTGGCTGGATTTAAACGAAGCTTTTTAGGGATGATCATTTCCATGTCTAGTTTTGCAAATCATTGCCATATTCCGGCTGAATGATTTTTTTGGCAGAATTATGGCCCTTTAAAGATTTTAATACACAAACTTTGTCTGATCTACTTCTCCTGAACCCATCGCCAGATTTCAATGAAACTTTGCAGGGATGATCAGCACCAAGCCTAGTTGGGCATGTAATCGTCACGTTCTGGTTTACAGATATTTGGCAGAGTTATGGCCCTTTAAAGGATTTTGATACCACAGTTTTTTCCCGGGCTAGTTCTCCTGAACCCCTGGCTGGATATAGACGAAACTTGACAAGATAATCAGTATCAAGCCTAGTTGTGCATATCATCGCCATATTTGGGTTGAATGATTTTGGCGGAATTATAGCCCTTTAAAAGTTTTAATACACAAACTTTGTCCAGATTAGTCTCTTCTGAACTCTTTGCCAAATTTCAGCGAATCTTGGCAAGAATGTTCAATACTAAGCCTAGTGGCACCTGTCATTGCCATGTTCTGGTTGAATGATTTTTGAAAGACTTATGGCCCCTTATACATAAACTTTATCTTGAGCCAGTAGAGCGTCCACAGGCCCTCTTGGGCCTCTTGTTATGATATGCAGTGCTTTTTTGGCGAAACCGTTTTCAGCCATATGCTATCACCCGTAACCGGATACATCGTTTTAGCGCACCACGCGGATGTTACCAAATGTTTCAAGACCAGACCTATTTTACTAAGGGGGCACTCCACAGTTTAATGTACATTTCTCAATCATCAAACCCATGACAAGCTCTTAGCCTGAATCCTTGAGAAAAAATAAATCACATCATCATTGTATCATACATTTCTTAGAAGACAATAAATTTACACATGTTTCCATACGAAATAAAAGTATCAAAAAGCATTTTCTTTACAACTTTAGTCCCATTTCTTTAAGATTACTCCACCCCTTAAAACATGCTAAAAATGCAATTTTAGCAATATTTCAAATGTCAATAAATAAAAAAAATAAAAAATCCTACACATATCAGGGTCATGTCTGCACTCATAATGCTCTTGCATATCAGGAAATGCTAAATTTTACATACCTTGTCCGGCGTTTTAAAAAGTTATTCCATGCTGATCTCCCCGTCAGTGAAAATCAGCCATTTTACCTAGTTTTAGGAAGTTTTTGATTGGTTCACATTTTTCTATTGATAGCCTCCAAAAAACCCAAAGAATGCATATTCCAATACACCAAAATAAACTTAGAATTACTCAAAACTGAAAAAAAACATCAAACATATGCTTCATAATTATTATAAAGACCATCCATGGACCTAAAAGATGCTTAGTTGATTTCTTTCTGATTTATACCATGAGGAGTGCCCCCTAAACGCAGTATCTCAGTCCGACGATTTGTCTAGATTGTTGGGACGCTTGTAATGTGTGTATTTACAATCAAGCGTCGAAGATGATCAAGACTATTTCTCAGTAGGTTCAAGGTCATAGACCACTATTGCATTTAATGTTTTCCCATCTGACATGCAAACAAAAACACCAGGCTTACTATCACTTACCCTGCTACACAGATGCAGCTTAGATACAGAAACTTCGTGTTAGGGCTTGACCTATTTTTAGTGCCACTTCTAAGTTTCCGAAGGTCATGTCCCTACAATTTGAGGGAATCCCCAAACAAATTTATGAAAATCACTCTCTTTCCTTTTTATTCTGCTATATCGTAGAGCTAAATCGTACAAATGAAAGCTATGTTAAATAATAATCAGAAATAAATAATAAATTCAAGGTAACCTAATTTGGGTATACTTTTTCCGCCAATCAGACCGGTTTTTTGTATGCAATAAGGCACTGTAACCTAAAACATCAAATAACACCGGGAACGTGAACCTGTTTTGGATGGTTTAATTTGCGGGACCAGTTACGGTTTTGCGGCGTTATCCTAAGAATGTAAAAGAAAAGTATCGTTTTTGTTATATGATGCAATGGATAAACTAAAGGAAAATAAAAGAAAATAGAACATTATTGTTTGATACTAATCACATTATAAATAAAACAAAGTAAAAAAAAAAGCGAAATATTCAATATCGACAAAAATTATATACTGGCAAATAGTCATTGGTAATAAGACTTACGGGGCAAGTTAAAAAGTTAAAAAAAATCAGGGCAAGTGACCTTTCAGTCAGAGCAAGTGGACTTTTAAAATCTACTTGCCCTGGGCTATTCCCAATTTTAGTTTTCTTGGAGCACAATCTTCTTGGAGCACTGTTGTGGCGACCACTCCTCTAACAGATTTTTCATAAAACTTCATAGAAATTGTTGCTCTTGATGTCAAGTAATACATGTCAGCCGGAAATTCAATTGAACTGAGTTTTAAGGCGCACCAACACACGAAAGGTTAAAAGGAATAAACATGCCAGGCTCATCCAACTTGTATATCGAGATAAAATATGGAGAATGGGCATAGAACCTTCTCATCTGCAGAACTGTAGAGTTGCTGCAAATTCTATTATAGACACTCCATTTACGCTGGAGCCAAGTTTATTGTTTTTCTGCCACTGCTCTAGTGATTTAAGCGAGATGGCACCTGACCATACAGGGGTTATGATGAAGACCTTTAATAAAAAATGATAAAATGAACATGCATTTGGCAGTGGTGTTTATCGCTCTGCCTACCACTCTAACGGAATTTGCAGTGGCCCTATTCTTTGACGGGAACCACACGAGGCCCAGAAATTCAAGATAGACGCCACGGCTTAAAATAGATTTTACAAATACAATTTCTTGCCGGCCACTTCCCAAAAAACATAAGTGTTATTGATTTGGAACCTTAAACCAAAATGACTTGCATGCCATGAAGTTGGTCGTACACACAATTTATTTCGATTTGATGTCAAGCATGGCCACCAGCGATCTTCGTCTTCATAGCGTTATATAGAACAAAATGGTGGCGATTACTCTGGAAAAAAAACTTGATGGATTTGTATAACACTTTACAGGAATGTTGCCACTTGATGTCTAGTTGGACCTAAGTAAAAATCAGATCGGCCGGAAATTCAAGTAAAAATACATTTTTTAAAATACAAGTTCATGGCGATCTCATCATCATAATGAAAAAAGAAAAACAGCATATAATAGAAAAAGCACTGCATATCGTAAGAAATGAACCACGTATAAAGCCGTTTGTACCGAATATATTGCGATTGAAACGACGTACACGTATATTAAAATATGTACCATGCATAAAGTCAACAGAAGCACTGCATATAAATACAAACCTACTTCATATAATGTTCAAAGGACCTCATATATTAGATAAACTACTACATATAATAATAAATGCTCTACATATAATGATAACTGGACTACATATAATGGTTTATCTACTACATACAATGACATATATATTGCATATAAGGGTTAATCTACTGCATATAAATACTTTTCTACCACATATAAAGATTTATTTACCACATATGATTAAAAATGCTCATGAAAGGTCTACCACATATAAAGGGAAATGCATTGAATATATTAATCGGCAACATCATAATCGGTTCCATATTTAAGTATTCTATCTGGTATTATGTTCACATCAATAATGTTGATTTACTGTCATGTTGACCCTGCTCTTGTCTAAAATACATGTTTAATTTCACTTGAACAAATGCCATCCATTTTTTAAGATGTCAGACCAAGAGTTCTTACGTCCACTTGTTCAAAACGCAACTGACAGTTTATGCAAATGGTTTATTGGTATACAAACTTCATATCTGAAAATCAGATACAATGGCATTGGCCTGAAACCTAAGGATTTTGTTTTGCTTTGAAGTCTACGTATTAAAACCTATACGCTAAAAAGTCTTGAGTTCAGTTGAAAACACTTGCTGAACCAGTGCCATTGGACAGACAAATTATATTTTTAGCTGGCATAACATATTCCTTTCTAAAAGAAGCACATGTGTCACGGAAATTGCTGTACACATTCTTGGATCTATCGGGATTACATTGTTATTCAACAAGGCATGCGTCCCATGAGTATGACACATGACGCCATAAGGCAAGAGTCCCATTGAGTATTACACACATGACGCCAACAAGGCAATGGTCCCATTGAGTATGACACATGACGTCGACAAGACATGCATACCGTTGAGTATGACACATGGCGTCAACACGGCATGCGTCCCATTGAGTATGACACATGCCGTCAACAAGGCATGTGTCCCATTGAGTATGACGCATGACCATAAAAAGCAACCGACAGGTTCGTTCGTGGAGTACTGTTACACTTAATATAAGAGTTGGTCGTCTCATCCTCACTCCATATAGACGCAATAACGAGGCTAGCGCCATGATACTTTGTTCTCGAATACTGTAGTTACGCCATTTCAAAAACCATTGATATTCATGACTCGTAAACTGCCCTGTAAGTTACAGAAGAAGGCAACACATACCGTGACCCATAGTGTTGTCTCACCAATATCCAATGGCCAAGGTCACAAGAAAAAAAAAAGCAGACTGTTTCATTGGGTCTGTTCGTGAGAGGAATATAAAGTGCAACACATCTCACGACCCATAGCACAGGATTAAGCGGTATTCTACTTTTAAACCACACATATTTGGCTTGATGACCCCCAAAGGGCCAGTAAGTAATAATCCACTGCCTGTAGTCGGGACGACTATTTAGAGGTGTGTTGCACCTTATATTACCTCTTATGAATAAACTCAATAATACTGAGTCTGTTACTTCTTCCCTTGTTTTTGTTTCTTGCTTCCAAGGGATCGATTTTTCAGTATTTAAATATTAAATGTTGCAAGGCTTTATCAGTCGTTTAACCGCTGCCACGGCCAAAAACATTGATTTTACGACCAGTGTAGACCCAGAAAAACATGCACACTATGTGCAGGCTGATCAGGGTTTACACTGTTCGCCACCCAGTAAGAATGTTTTCGGTGTGATATACCGGAGGGTTTGAATTCGAATGTTAACAATGTTAAACTTTGGCGGCGGAAGAGATTCTGGTCGGGTCGTTCGTTACATGGCGTGTAAGATGAGCCGCTAACACGAGTTGCTAACGTTAAATGACTACGACTAGCATAATTCAAATACATTTAACGCGCTTCTAACAATTTTAATAGTTTTTGACATATTTATTAAATGCATTGAACTAAAATAAAATGACGTCACGTTTATACGGATTTAACGTCAAATGACAATATGCGATGCGATGCAATTTAATAGTCGTTTGTGTAACAAATCGGATTGCAGAAAAATGACAAATTTGTTTTAACTGTCAAATTAAATTTCAATTTACAAATATAAACAGTTGGTCAAATACTGTTTTTGGTTTGGTGTTGGTGTTGCAAGCATAGTACAATAATTGGTGTTTAACATGTATTTTTTAGATGGCGTTAAGGCTTTATCTTACTCTACTCGTACATTTGGCTGTATGCGTAACATTCACACATCAGTGGCATGAGTGTGACCCTGCTAAATGTCCCACACCGCAATGTGATTTTCCGAAAGAACCGAAAATGGGCACATGTTGTGCGTATTGCCCAGATGGTAAGTTAGTTATTAAAGACATCGTTTTTTTTAAATACACGTTTGTTCATTCCAACATATAACACTTCATGGTATACATAAGGTATTTAGTGTGTTAATTCATAGATTTCTTACTTGTACCTCAGTTAATAAGTGTTTGACTGATACCCCATTCCTTATCAATTTTTTCAGCCATATTATTTTTAATCGAAATTTGTTTAATTATTTCAACATTTATTAATTTAATGCATTTTTATAGTTTCCCAAAGTTCGGGACACTGTTGAGATACCGGCTAATGTAGATTTAGCGCTTGACTTGAAGGAATAAAATGTTATTTTGATTTTTTATCACTTGATTTTTTATCACGTTCCTAAAATAAACTTAATTTCATTAAATTTTACCTCAGTGTGTTCATGTTGCAGATCTAGTGACCTCAGATAGTAATGTTTGTGTGTATTTACACCTCCAAAATATGTGATTAAGTGTTTCAATTTCTTCCTTACAAACTGTACATTTATCATTTGATTTTATATTTATTAAAGTATGGTGTCTATTAGTCTGTTCCTTTTTTGTTTTGTAACACTGGGTATATATGTGATGGGATAAATGGGTTTTGATTTCTCCATAACCGTATGACTTTACTTTTCATGTTGCTCTGGCTTCTTCTACGTCACTGACTACTTGCCTTTTGGTGTTATAGTGTTTTTCTTGTATTCATGTTTACATCGCTATCCTATTGTTATCCGTATTGCCTATTAATGCTTCTTAGTTTAGGGCCTGATATAAACTTTCGATGAATTACTTATTTACTATGACCCTTTTCATTGTGATTACAATAGGGTAAGCTTGAGGTTTGGTGCACCCTAGAACCTGGTTTATACCCCCAGTGACCTTTTTTGCTGCCGACCGTTACAAGGCGGTAGCGCTATTGCCAGCCTTTATGTTTGTGACGTCGCATAACTTGTCTCTAGTTTAGCCTTGTAATTGTTGTTTGTTTCGATGCGTTGTTTTGGTTGACTCTAGTCCTTGAATTATACATTTCCTGGTCAACTTATTTGAATCTAATTGTATCTGACATGTTGACAGGATATCAATTATACATTTAATTTTTTAAATGCTATTGTATCTATCCCAACGTCATTCAGAACAGAAGAACAAACATAACTGTAAAGAATGTTCCACTTTTCGTCGTATTTAAACCGTATGCATATAAGTATTTCACTGGACTCAAATACATCACAGCTATTATGCCCATTCCGTTTCTGTGATTTAGCGAATTATGTCCATTCCGTTACTGTGAGTTAGTGAATTATGTCCATTATGTTACTGTGATTTAGTGCATCATACCTATTCCGTTACTGTGATTTAGTGCATTATGTCCATTCCGTTACTGTGAGTTAGTGAATTATGTCCATTATGTTACTGTGATTTAGTGCATCATACCTATTCCGTTACTGTGATTTAGTGCATTATGCCCATTCCGTTACTGTGATTTAGTGAATTGTGTCCTTTCCGTTACTATGATTTAGTCAATTATGCCCATTCCGTTACTGTGATTTAGTGAATAGTGTACATTCCGTTACTGTGATTTAGAGCATTATGCTCATTCCGTTACAGTGATTTAGTGAATTGTGTCCTTTCCGTTACTGTGATAAGTCAATTATGCCTATTCCGTTACTGTGATTTGGTGCATTATGCCCATTCCGTTACTGTGATTTAGTTCATTATGCCCATTCTGTTACTGTGATTTAGTGAATTGTGTCCTTTCCGTTACTGTGATTAGTCATTTATGCCTATTCCGTTACTTTGATCTAGTGAATTGTGCCCATTCCGTTACTGTGATTTAGTGAATTATGCTCATTCCGTTACTGTGATTGAGTGCATTATGTCCGTTCCGTTACTGTGATTTAGTACATTATGCCCATTCCGTCACTGTGATTTAGAGATTTGTGTCCATCCCGTTAATGTGATTTAGTACATTATGTCCATTCCGTTACTGTGATTTTGTTCATTATGTCCATTCCGTTACTGTTATTTAGTGCACTATGCCCATTCCGTTACTGTGATTTAATGCATTATACCCATTCAGTTACTGTGATTTATTGCATTATGCCCATCCCGTTACTGTGATTTAGTGCATTATGTCCATTCCGTGACTATGATTTAATGCATTATGCCCATTCCGTTACTGTGATTTAGTGCCTTATACCCATTCCGTTACTGTGATTTATTGCATTATTCCCATTTCGTTACTGTGATTTAGTGCATTATGCCCATTCCGTTTCTGTGATTTAGTGCAGTATGCCCATTCCGTTACTGTTATTTAGTGCATTATACCCATTCCGTGACTATGATTTAATGCATTATGCCCATTCCGTTACTGTGATTTAGTGCATTATACCCATTCCGTTACTGTGAATTAGTGCATTATGCCCATTCCGTTTCTGTGATTTAGTGCATTATACCCATTCCATTACTGTGATTTAGTGCATTATACCCATTCCGTTACTGTGATTTAGTGCATTATGCCCATTCCGTTTCTGTGATTTAGTGCATTATACCCATTTCGTTACTGTGATTTAGTGCATTATGCCCATTCCGTTACGGGGCGTCCGTGGCAGAGTGGTTAGAGTCTCGCGGCTTGCGGAATGTCGGTGGTTCTACCCAGGTGCCCGCCCGAGCACAAAATTGCCCGGAGGGGCACCTGAGGTCTTCCTCCACCAGTAGAAGCTGGAAAGTCGCCATATGACCTTAGCTGTTGGTGCGACTAATACAATCCATTCCGTTACTGTAATTTATTGCATATTTTAGAATGATAATGATTAGCTTTTGGTAATGTATACTATGAGCCTGGAGTTTGTTTGTATAATTAACGCAGGTTAAAGCTTAAAAATGTAGATATAAAAGTCGAACTGGAAATGTAGCTTTCACAGAACACAGTCAACCAAAAACACGCAACAAGTACAGTGTAAAGAAGCAATGCATGTGACATCACAAACACAAACGGGTTGAAAATGGGGCTCCCGCTTTGGAGCAAAAAGGCCGCTGGGGGTTTAAACCAGGTTCTAGCGTGCAGCAATCTTAACGTTTAATGTAAATTCTATTGTTTTCAGTAACAATCAGCTGTCCTTAACCCATATATTTCCCCGTCCATTAGTGGGACAGAGACAAGGACCATCCCATGCCAATTTTTATAACGAAACATGGCATGAAATTAATATTTAGCAGTACATCAGTACGAAAAACACTGAATATTAAATAATACGTACAACATTATACAATTATGTGTGTAGAAATTCGTAAATAATTGTAGGAAAATGTATTTCCTATTCTTGTAGTTGTGAACATTATACAATTATGGACTTTTCAGCTGTTATACATGATGTGATATGCACCAAAAAAATCATTATTGACCGAGGCGATAGCCGAGGTCAATAATGATTTTTTGGTACATATCAACATCATGTATAACAGCTGAAAAGTCCATAACTGTTTTATTATATAACCCTCAATTTACAATTATATAAAACAGGTCAATATCAAAAAAACAATTATATAAAACAGGTCAATATCAAAAAAACAGGTCAATATCAAAAAAACAGGTCAATATCGCTAGATATTTTTTCTAAAAAATTACTTTTTAGCCAATGAAAACGCGTCTATTTATAGGTTATATAATAACATGTGTTTTATTTATTAGATCGATGCCAGTGGGGAAATACTGGTCAGATATGTACAGAAAAAGGTGATTTAGCTTGCAGACAAAAAGGAACCCGTTGCGTTCTGCAGTATGATCCGTTAGTCGTACCTGATACCGTAGGAATGTGTTGTTATAAAACAGGTAACATATATGTATGAGCTTCATTGTAGACTTGCGGTATAAAACAATGTCCATCCCGCCACCCCGTCCCCGCGCCTCCCCTCTTACCGCACAAAAAGTGAACATTCATTAAATGGAATTGTCGCTGTTAATTTATAAATGCTTAAAATAAACGCGACGATCTTGATGTTTTAAAGCTCGTGGTGTCTAGTTAGCTTTTATATAAAAGTAACACACATTTGTTACAATTATTCGAACAGTTGAAAGTAAATAGTGTTTTGCAAATTATTAAGTTCACCCCCAACAGCATTCAGAACAGAAAAACAAATTTTCCATATTTTGAATATAAAATGTATTCTTAAAAGTCCTCCTATAAACTGCCGCCATTGTGCTTTTTACGATATTGTGATTTGAGCAGTTATTAGAATTATAAATTACATTTTAAGTTAAAGATATTTCAACATTACTCCATATTATTGCGAACCTGCAGTTGGATTATGATATAAACACAAAACCTAAAGTTTCATTTAAATTATATTGTTTTCAGAAACAATCGGCTGTGCTTGACCACTTTATTTTCCCCGTACAATAGCGGGACAGGGGTCGAGATGGACACGACACTGCAAATTAACGAATTAAGTTGTGAAATAAATATTAATAATGACATCAATATAAAAATCATTATTAAACAATACGTAAAACATTATACAATTATGTGTGTAGAACATCGTACATTATTGTAGGGAACACATTTCCTATTCTTGTAGTTGTGAATATGATCATGGAGTGTATGGAAACCGTATTTATATTTTGCATGAATAAAACAGTCATGTCCTGTTTGCTAGATCAATGCAAGATGGGAAATAACGGCCAGATGTGCAAAGGAAAAGATGATTTGCTGTGCCCACAAGGAACCGTTTGCATGTTGCTACAAAATCCGTTAGTCGTAGTTGATGCCGAAGGAATATGTTGTTATGAAAATGGTAAAATCATTCCAATACATTCTAAAAAGGGAAGCAACAAACCCAAACAAGAGATAAAAGCAGCAGAATCGTTATTAATGAGTCTGTTCATGAGAGGTAATGTTAACTGCAACATCTCGCACGCCTTCTAGCACCGGCTTAAGCGATATTGTACTTTAAAGCCACAACTATTGGGCTTGATGATCTCAAAGGACCAGTAAGTAATAACACTACTGTTTTGTGGTCGGGGCGACTTTTTACAGCACTAAACAAACGCTAGTGTGAAATCCAATAAATGCTGAAAAGGGGATCCCTTGGAAGCAACCCATACAAACAAGAGATACAAGTAGCAAAGCTTGCCTTATAAACTAATGACCCTTACTCCCATCCATTAAACGTGAATATTCATTTGATCGATTTTTCAATGGTAACTTAATCAAGCTTTAAACAAAATGAATTTGTTATAAAATACCACAATTTAATATTGAACACTGAGTTCAGACTAATTTCATTTTTGTTTACATTTGTTTGATACCTTCTGTAAAAAACAAACAAGAAAAAACAGCACAAAAAACGGAGCATTTATTTTCTGAAAATAACTTTTTTTACATAGTATTATTTTATTTTATTTTGTATTATATTGCATCAAAAAATGTACTAAGGCAAAAAAAAAAAATACCTGTGTTTCCGGGGGCCCGACCGACCCTATTTTTAAGGGGCCGACCCTAAAACCTTTTTATGAAAAAAAAATTGTTCTGAACAATGATTTATCACAATATATCGAGGTAAACTGACATCACAGAGAAACTTTATATCATCAACTTGTATGGGGGTTATGAGCTAAATACATGTAGAATCTCACAATATCTTGCTCCAAAAAAAAAAAGATAATGCCTTCCGACCAACCCTATTTTTTTAGAGCATGCAATAGGAAACACACCTATATTTTTTGGCCTAAAGAGAAAGATAACCTGACAGCTCCAAATATTAATCCATTGTATTAAAGTGAAAACACACATGCATTGCGTTAAACTATTATTGGATTATTGTTTGGGGCGCTTGTTTCCGCCAAAGCGTTTTTTTGGACTTTTCAGACAAAATTTATTTAGTACCTAAATTTTATGCGCTTGAGTTGTTTTTGATGGGACATTTCCAATGCAAAATTCTGCTGCATAAAACATTTTAAAAAATTATATTTTTAAGTATTTTTATACAAAAATGGTTTTGAATTATTGGATATTCGTAAAGTAAGACACCCTGGAAGTTTTATAGCAACAAATGAAGGCTAACTGGAGTTATTTGAAATTTCTTAGTTTTCTGCTGTCCCACCAACAAGGAATTTACACAGGAAAAGCCACATCAAAAAATCATTTTGGCTGAAAAATATTTATTTCTCAACCGATTTTCAAAACTAAGGTAGTTTTATTTACCACTTAAAATGACAGTTCTAATTATATATATATAATTGATGTACGTATTATTTAAATTGCTGAAGCTACTGCTGAAAAAATAATTGCCTGAAACAAGTGCCCCAAACAATAATAAATTGAAGCGCTTATTTAACGCTGAATAAATAATTAAATATACCTATTCTATTGCTGTAGATATTATGTTCATGATTGCTCCAATATATCATCTTATAGTTATGCCTCAATGGTTTGTTCTCATGTTGCTCTGGTTTCTGCCAAATAATTGAGTACCTTCTGTGTGGCTTTCTAGGCAATTGTTTGTTTGTATTTATATACACACGAGCATCTTTGTGTATTACTTATATTGCCTATTAATGCTGCCTTGTTTATTAGAGAATAGTTTATGGCGGGGATTTCTCTATTTACACTGTCCGTTTTATTGGGATGACAGTAGGTGCACCCTAGAACCTGGTTTAAACCCCCAGCGGCCTTTTTTTCCATTGACCGTTCCAAGGCGGTATCCCTATTGTCAACCATTGTGTGTTTGTGATGTTTATTTTGCCCTTTATTCATTTGTATTTATAGTTGTTCGTTGTTTCTGTGTGTGTTTGTGGTTGACTGTCGTCCTTGAATGCTAATTTTCTTGTTAGATTTTTATATCTATAGTGTATACTCCTTACAGGTGAACCAACGCAGTAACTCACCATAGATCTGGATGTGGATACCTTACTGAAGCGTGAGAATGGTGTCCTAATGTGTTTCGATTGTGAAAAATACAGCATTTACAATTGTGTGCATGTACACGCGTTAATTCAATATATCTTTAGAACGACATTGCATTATTTCCATTTATTTTCCTTTTAGTTCCTTACAAATTCAGTAATATCTCTTTCTTTAGTCAGTTTGATATTTGTGTGTTTGTATCCGGATGAAAGCCTTATCATATGGTGATAACGCTTGAAATATTAGCTAAGCAGTGTTTGATAATTTACATATCAATAAGTACTGACAAGGGAATTGAAGACCCTATTAAAAGAAATCCTAATAAGACTATTTACTTCAATACACTAGCAAGAAATAATAATTTCTGTTTAAATATCAACCCAGTATTCGCCGGGAGCTGGAGTTTCAGATATTGATGCATATACAATCATCATATATTATACAATTATGGATATTTGAGGAGGTCGATATGCGTGTCTGTTGACCTTACTAAAAGTAATATTGAAAAAGGACTACCAAGAACTACTTATAGACCAAATCCAATGTCCATAATTGTTTTTCTTCTTCAAAACTCTACTTACCACAGCATGGATTCACAGTTCATACCAATGGGTATCCCAAACATGTTCTATAAACTGTAGTTCCACTATTGACGCAACATTATGTGGTGGGAATAGTTTTAAAAGAAAACAATCACTTTTCTAATGTTAAGCTTCAATAGAGCACATTAAAATAATGTCTGTCAATGTTGTTGGTTTACGTCAAACCAATTTAATAATTTATTTACGAGTAGTTATGAGCAATGCTGCTGTTGGTTTGCACTGTACCAAAAACTAAATCAAACGAGTACGTTAAATACGTTACTATATTAAACAAGAGAGTACATACACAACAGTGAAGACAGAGTTACCGACTTGGAACGATCGGAAGGCAATATGGCCTACGATTAGCTTATAAACAACCTATCTTTAGGATGGAAATTGACAAGACAGTTTACATAAAGGTACATTCCACCAAAAAGAGTTCCCTTAAAATAAAGTCAAATCCAGAGAAAAATTACAAACGATAAACTTACATGTTGTCGTAAAGATATATAAAACAGATAATTAGTAACACATCAATCTGTATTCAGAATTATACTGAATAATCACAGAAGATGCAGCAAAAGTAAAAACCATTCAATGGTACAACCAAGCAAGGCTACAACCAATCAAAGGTACAAAACATCAAGGGTACAACCAAATCAGCATAAGGGATGAAAGTTCATGGACATACCCTTTTCAGGTTTTCAAAAGATCCAATCATAGCATCCCATTAGATTGTCCAGACATCGCACAAGAGAAAGGTGAAGCGTCGTGACTCTAGAGGGGTTAATCAATCACTAAACAGAGAGTGCATTACAATATTAAAGGGCCCATTTCTGACGAATTTTCTGATTATTTTCTAAGATGGTCAGGAAACCCGTCAGATTCCTTTAACTTAGAATTTTATAGGCAACAACAACACCGTAAAATAAACGTTGTGATATTCCTAGACTAATGTAACAATGCATTTTCGTGGTTTGAATATCTTTATCTATAATCGAAAGACAGGAAAATAAAAATGTTTTTTGGTAATATGTATTTCAACACAAGCGTTGTGTAATGCCAGTAAGAGAGACTGACAATTAGCTGTGTACGTTACGGGTAATAACAAGCGAATACGGACAATTAACGACTAATAATAATAATAGCCTGCATACATGTACCATCTTGGGATTCTATGATTGCACCTGCTGCAATCTGGACAAAGGGAGATAGGCGCATGAACTTTTCTTTTTTGGCTACAACTGCATACAATCGTGAGATGTATCTTATTATTTGTTTTATATAGCTTTACAACAACCTGTAAGTGTATCGTTTGCTAATTTCTCTGGATGTGGATTTTATTTATGGATTTTCTTTTGATGAGATATACTTATTTTACACTGTCTTGTCAATTTGGGCATTGAACACAGGATAATAGCGAGGTTGTGTACACATAAAACCGATTTAAGCTGACCGATTTCGATACAAAGCTTTCAACTTCTAATACGAAAATATTACTCGGTGTCGCAATTGAACACACTCTATCTTTGATTAGCCAAAGTGATAAAAGTAGGTATCAAAGTTAAACGGAAAATAAAACATTCGCAGAACAAGGTCAATCAAAAACACGCTCAGCCGTATGATATTCTTAGCGGCGCATTTACTCTAACTTCAAATGAAATGTACACATGCCAAGTTTAAATCATCCTCAGATCTACATATATTTTCCCTCAGATCACATAGTGAGTTCTTCCTTTGTATATTCGGGCTCTAAAGTGCGAAACTAACTTCCTTGCCATATAAAATGCCGAGATTTGTGTGGAATTTAACGGATTAAATGACCCATGTATTAGTAAAAATAGATATGAAGATCGAAAGGAAATGTAGCATTCAAGCACCATAGTCAACCCAAACCACGCATGGTTATTAACAACAAGCACAATGATAACAAAAGGCCAGACTTCGCAAAAGATTTGGTTTTTGTTTTGTTTGTACGGGGTTTTGCGTCATTTTCAACACATGTAATGTTATATATGACGGTCGGTTTTTGTGGTGGAGGCAGACTACCCACTTTTACTCGGTCGAACCAGTACTGTACACCTCCCGACATCCGTAAGAATCGACACTTCCTCACTTACAAGTCGAGCTCCCAGTGGGATTCGAACCCGCAGTGTTGAGAGGCAAAGGTTTACAAAGCAACGTCGTTAACCATTCGGCCACGGAGACACCCAACATCACAAACAAATAAATGTTGCCAATAGGGCTACAACATTGAAACTGTCGGTGGCAAAAAGGTCGCTGGGGTGTGAACCAGGTTTTAGGGTCACCAAACCTCATTCTTATCCTTTTGTTATCCCAATTAAACCGGACAGTGTAAATAAAGAAAACCCCACCAGATAATATTAATAAGCATTATCATTATAACACACAGATGATCATGTGCATAACCATATAAAACAGCAACCCTCAAAATCAAAAAATGCAACAAAGCAAGAACTCATTTACCTGGAAAAAAGCCAGAGAAACAAGAGGGGCACGACACGAGAAGATTGGAGAAAGTATAGTGGCGAATCATAAATGGGTCAACCACTACATATGCAATGCGTTGCATAAAATAGGGACATAGCTTGTTTTAATAATTTGTTTACCAAAGTGAATAAAGAATGTACGATCATAACCAAGAGTATGATAATGGACCTTTGGAAACGGCCGAAAACGACACATACGAAATATTGCAGTCTCGGTTTGATTGAGACTGTTCATGCGCGGTAGTGAAATATGCTAGCTACCGTTCACGCCCGAAATTTGTAAATCACGTCAACATAGAAAAAATGAGTATAGAAGGGAAAATTGGAAATCGCGGAACACGATAAACATAAAAAATTGTATTGCATTCTCGGTTTGACTGAGACTGTTCATGAACTTGAAAAGTGCTTGCTAACGTTGACGCCCTCTAGCCCAGGTTTGAGCAGAACTGAATATTTAAAATGTCAATAGTACAGAAATGTGAGCCATTCCGAAGATGGCATGTATATGTCGTGAACATGGAACCTTCAATGAGGTACTTTCCATGGCCAGCGGCGTATGGTCCCAGTTTTTGGACTAGGGGATTTTCAGGCCCTAGTCCTTAGCAGGCGACAACATTCGAGCACGCTAGACGCCGCAACAGATCGACACTGACAAAATGTGCTACGCTAACAGACAGACCGTCAGCTGTCATTTTGAATGGGTGTTCATTCGCATAAAAAAGATAAACACATCCCACTCACTGTATGCATATTCATAGGGGCACTGGCCTTGTGTAGAGAACATGCACTTACACCATGTACACTCAACAGAACTGTTCAATTGCCAAAACCTAGCCCATCAGAGCTTTCAGCACTTTGGTTAACAAAATGCTTTGCCCTAAACGATAAAACAATGGGCGAAATATTTAGTAGGTAGAATTCAGGTTGTGATACTTCTTGCCGCAGAAGAGTTCTTAAAATACTTTTTAACGCCTAATTAAAATGATTAACCAATCAAACATCATTGTTCTTGAGATTTATTTTCCTATCGGAAGAAACAAGCATATAAAACAACGATTTTAAATGCAGGATAATTACTGATTCAGTATACCATACCTACATACACTGCAACCATGAGTTACAACGGACGATTCAACGGACGTCGGCGAGCAGGCCGCATGCCTAGCTCACAGTTCAGAGCAAGGACTCACTATCAACTGAAAGAGTCGACGAATCAAGAAGCAGATACAAGAAACCCGCGACTTAGGCCGGTACACTTACTTCAGCATGACGGTACACCACGGGGCAAAACTGTGGCGACGGCAAAAGATGAGGCACGAGTGGCCAGGGATTGGCGGAGCCTGTTTGAAAGGGACTTCGAGATGAAAAACATCACGGTTCGATACCCACCCAGGGTCTTTTTCCTCCCAGACTGGGAAAGCCTGCAACCGATGCTCGATAGTATACAAGCAGAGACCATAGAAAAATGGAAGGTGGCCATAACAGAGCACCTTAACACAGTAGAGACGAGGGCCAACGGCAGGGCAGAGAACCCACCCTCTACGGAAGCTGAGACCATTCTGATACTGTGACAAAGGCCATCATGGCGGCCTTTGCAATTATGTGACAAAGGCCATCATGGCGGCCTTTGCAAAGATGACGGCGGCAGTGCACACCACAAATGAATGATCCACCGGCTCGCCTGAGTGGGTATCATAGGTCCTTTTCAGGACCACCAATTACCTCGAGAGAACACCTTTAAAAATTGTCACATCCAATACTAATACCTAATACCTTACAAATGACGTAAACATGCGTGCATAAAACACTTAAAACGCACAGAAATACACAGAACAAACACTAACCATTATAGTTTAATATAATATACCTCGAATCACTGAAACATATCCGATATCGAACAAAATAAAAATGAATTAGACTGTAAGAAATAGTATAAGAAAGAGTGTCACAAACCAAAAACAGAATAAAGACAACAACACTAAGCAGTTATCTCCCTTTAACCTAATATGAATAGGTAGACGGTATACACCAACACTTTACGAAGATTGATATAATACCACTTAATATATTGAGACTGGTGACTAAGAACAAGGTTGTGGAGAAAATAATACACATACTAAGTAAAAAATGTTAATAAATAAAACAATGGGAAAGAAAACATGGTGATATATTAATAAGAGCCATTTTCCTTCATAATTACTCATACATATTTTAAACAAGTTGACACAATGCCCACACGTTTTAATGGATATATATATATTGTTATGCGGTGTCTTCTCGCAGGTGTGATTGTCGTTGAGCCCTTCATGGGGTGTCAAATATAAGGCAATCCCATATATTAATCAAACATTATTAAAATGTTAAACCATTATTTTGTCTTAAGGTTGCATGAATATATAAGACGTGACTACATTTATTTTCAGTAAAACTGCCTTTAAGTTACAAGTTCTGAACAAAATTACTAACATATATTGTAAACGATACTCGTCTTAGGCTTCAATTGCATTTGTTAAGATTAATATAAATACAACTCACTGATTTTTTTCCAATGATAAACGTGAACTCTTCTAACCCGTGGACAATCACATGTGCTTTGTGACATGAACAGTGATATTGTGACATGAACAGAGAAAAGCGTAATAATTATAAACAATCAATAGTGACGGTGTGATATGAACAGTGAACAGTACAAAAATCATGTGTGATATGAACAATTAGCTGAACTATTTTCCAGTGAGTTTTTTTCTTCTCTTGACTGATTTTCTATGTTATATGAACACGAGTGTCGTCCGGTGGCAATTTACACCACCGTTTTTTTATTGTAAATAATAAAGAATTTATGAAAAACAAAAAAAAAACACGTTTAAATGGACTCGCACAAGAGGCGTATACGGGTTAAAACATATACTAACTCAAATAATATCAAATAATAATTCAAATTTAACATATAGACGTCCCAGGTCGGGATAACATGAAAAAACGGGCATATTCATTCATGATGGGGTTCATTACGAGACATGAACTAGATACTATTGATAATTAAGCGCCAAAAGCGAGTTAAATCAGGGAGCATATGGACCAATAATTATGTCTCTACGGTTAGCAACAAATCATTACCACGAGTTTAATTCACACCCTCTACATGTGGTAATTAGTCGTGGATAGGCAACACCGCGGTACCAATGTATTACAGCTGTTAAATACTGAATATAAGACTGTAGATAGATACTTCCAAATCAGTTGATTTCTCACTCGACTAGCACACTGGAAATCAATTAAACCCTTGGTGAAATTGATATCAGTTATACAAGCAATCGAAACGGTAAACAAACTCGTAATTGCTTGCGAACAAAAAGTATATTTAAGCGGTAAACAAACACGCAATATACAGTGTATATATACACACACATAATGCACTACATGTGAATGTGATAGTTTGAAGACCAATTCTCACATTATAAAGTAGAGAATATTGGAGGTTGATAAACCATTAGAATCGACTCTTAGTGTTACTCAATTGAGTGCAACTTAATGTATTTTTTACACGAAGAGATTAAACGATTGTACAAGAATCTCACGAGATTATAAACTGGAGAATTGTAATAAAATAACATACACACTCAAAACGATTACAACACGTAGTAACTGTTACAATACAACAAATTGCAACAAACGTACAATACACTGAAAACAGAGAATGTGCGGTAGGTGATTGTAACAGCATACACAACTCGATCGGCACATGCCAACTTCTAGTATTCTGATACTAAATTAGTGTGAAAACGATCTAACATATACATGTAAAGATTGGAAGTGAATATATAAACTAATACATAGACCACGGTGACACACGATACCACACAGTTTAATACATACTGGTAGAGAATACACATGTAAAATTCACGAGGGTGGATATACGTGTATACGGCCAATAAGTAACACAACGGTGCCTCTTTATGGCAGCTGACGAAGGAATTTTTATTCCGAAAGATCTTTTGCATACAGGATATTGTTTTCCTGGTAAAGTAGACACTGTTGACCTAGGTAAAATACTTTGTAAGAGATTTTAACATAACTTATCTAAAGTATTATAATGCCTCCGTGATTTAAACACCGCTCACATATCAGTGTTACACATAATATAGCTGAGTACACTATACATTGTTTAGAGATAATCGCCTACTCTAATGTGAGTTTGGTGTGAGTACAGTATTAAGGATAATCCGTTAAAATATACTGTAAAATGCAGAAAACAAACACTCGGGATAAGATTCCCCAATGGGATCTCGCCAACTGGGAAGGCGAACCCTTTGAGGTCAGTTGGGCCCTCTGCTTTGGCCAGATGCTTGTAAACCCCATCAACAAGTTTTAAAGGGAGATCTAGGTTACGATAATACATTTCAAGGCTGGTGTAAACGATAAGCAAAATAAACTGCATACTATATACTGGATTCCTAAATTACATAAAAATCCGTATACGGCTCGCTTTATTTCTAATTCTAGTGCCTGCACCACAACAAACATCTCCAAACTTTTAACTTCTCGCCTTACTGCCGTTAAAGATCACGTTAAACTATATTGTGATAAAACTCTGGGATTAATTTATTTTGGTCTATAAACAATTCAGGAGACGTTCTTGATAAAATGTTCAATAAAGGTCAAGTTTCATCAATAAGCACTTATGACTTCTCTACACTATATACAACCTTATCACATCACCTTATTAAAGACAAGCTAATTTCTCTTATTCAAAAAACATTCGCTAGAGAAAATACTACATTTTTGGCATGTAATAATATAAAAGCGTTTTTAACTAACGGTAGTTTAGACAATTATACTATGTGGACTTGCTATGAAGTCTGTGAAGCACTCATCTTCCTATTAGATGATATTTTCGTCAGGTATGGAACCACCGTTTATAGACAAATTGTTGGTATCCCTATGGGTACGAACTGTGCACCACTTGCTTGTCGCTGATATGTTCTTATTGTGCTATGAAAGGGATTTCATGTTGAGTCTTTCACCAGATACCTGGGCAGATGTTATTGAAGCCTTTAATGACACCTCTTGGTATCTGGATGACATATTGAACATTGACAACCCTTTCTTTCCAACTATGGTTAATTATATATATCCTAAAGAACTTCAGCTTAACAAAGCTAATATATCTGATAATAACGCTTCTTTTCTTGATTTAGATCTCTCGATTGAAAATGGTAAAATAATTAGCAAATCTATGACAAGAGAGATGATTTTAATTTTGACATTGTTAATTATCCCCTCTTGGATGGCGATGTTCCCCGAGCAACTTCTTATGGGGTGTATGTGTCTCAACTTATTCGTTTTTCTAGAGCTTGTACTCGAGTTGAGGACTTTAATATTCGTAATCTTTGTATAACTAAAAAGTTACTCAATCAGGGTTACCGTTACCATAAACTTCGTAAAACCTTTGCAAAATATTATTATCGTAACCCTGATCTTCTTTCCAAATATAAAAGTAATTTAAGGACTCTTCTGACTTCTATGGTGATGTGATTTATAAACTTCGGATGGTTACAATTGTGTATTATTGATATATGAATATTGAGTTCTGCTCAACCCGGGGCTAGAGGGCGTGAGCGGTAGCTAGCATATTTCACTACCGCTCATGAACAGTCTCAATCAAACCGAGACTGCAATATTTCGTATGTGTCGTGCTCGGCCGTTTCCAAAGGTCCATTATTATACTCTTTTTCGTAAGATTCTTGGTCATGATCACTTTCATACTATCTTTGTTAAACTTGTTAAAAAGTTTATCAAAAAAGGTTATGACCCTATCATTTTGCAACGTACTGCATGCTTGGTGGTGGCCCCTTTTACAGTTCGCCACTATGCTTTCCTCTTTAATTGTACGATGACCGGACAGACTGTGGACTCTATGATGACGCCTACCTAAAACCCATCGGGACGGTGGCGTTTGATGTTTGTCTATGATCTTTCTTGTCGTGCCCTTAATGGTTTATTCTCTTACTGCTCTGGCTTCTGCCAAGTCACTGAGTACCTTCATTGTGGCTTTCTAGGCTATTGATTTTTTTGTATTATATTTACACGAGCATATTGATGCTGCCTTATTGGTTAGATATTAGATCATGGCGGGGATTTCTTTATTTACACTGTCCTGTTTTAATGGGAAGAAGTAGGGTAAGTGTGAGGTTTGGTGCACCCGAGAACCGGTTTAAACCCCCCGTGGCCTACTTTGCCACTGACCGTTCTAAGGCGGTAGCCCTATTGTCAATTATTTTGTGTTTATGATGTCGTTTGCATTTATTATTGCTTTCGCCTTCTTGTTTGTCTGTTTGCGTGTTTGTTTCTGTGTTTTGTGGTTGACTGTCCTCCTTGAATGCTACTTTCCCTGTCCGATCTTTTCATAGAGCGTTATTATTCATGAATATAGAAATTCAGATAACTATTACTGTGTATGGAAACCATTAGAACGCTCTAATACTGTGATGATGTTTGACCTAATTCGAGATTCCATATACTGCATATAGCGCACAGTGAAGCGTGAATTTGCTGTACCCCTAGTGTATGGAGATAGTTAAATGCGAATTCCATTTGCTGTATATGTTTTTGAATCGATGTGAAATACATTTTGTTCTAATAAAATTCCAAGGAAGATTTATATAGATGTATGTGGTTTTTATAGTGAGCATAAAGTTCATTTAGTCCTCACTGCACAGATCGCCAATACTCGGGAGGCGTTTCATGAAACTAATGTGTTACTGATAGAGCCTGACGTCATAGCATTCCATTTCCGTTTTGATGAGGCCATTCCTCCATTTTATTTTATTTTGTGCAGCGAGAGTGCTCCAGTTAGGACGAAACAATTTATCGTAAGTAGAATATGTGCAAGTTTACACTCTCCATCGTCATACGTGTCTATAAAGTTAGCTTACATTTTCAGTTTATGAATGTTTTGTGTACGTGTATTGTTTGCATTGTCACGGATTGACCTACATGAAATTAGTCTTGATCATGTTCGACCGGTGATAATTTTGTAAATAAGCAAGCGTCGCAGATGATCTAGACTACGTAAAATGATAACTTATTTGTTATTCATTCTGCATGTTTAAATATTCGAGTGAACAATTGGAAGGTTGTGTGTGCATAAACATTCACTGACGTTTCTAGTCGTCGTTTGCATATTTGGTAATCTGTAGTATCTAAACTAAAAGAAGAACACAATACCTAGACGGAGACGTGAGAATCATGGCTGTTGTGGTAGTCAGGGTCATTCAGACCCCGTGTATACCGAATGTGTCCAGAATATTTGTGTATGACTCCATGTTTCATGAGACTTCCAGACCTATTTTTCTTGAATGTTTATCTTTCGAAACATCTTGTTCTCTTTTGTTTCCATATAATTTTGGAAACTTAACCCTGCGGTCGCCAAGTGTTAAGCATTCTTGACTCGAGTCCCAGAAATCACGTGTTTGATTTCCAGTGGGGTCACATCCCGGATTTTTCAAACAAACTCCTTCAGTATCTTACTTGGGCATGGTACTGTGAATATAGGTCATCCTTCGGAGGGATGTAAAGTAATATGTCCAGTGTACAGGGAGAACTATACCCTGTGCAATATCTCTCTGAACTTCTGTGTTAAGCAGTGATACAAAACCAGGGCCCTATATGAATTATATAGAGATTATTTAACTGCTGGGATCGATTATAGGGAAATCCTTCACAAGAGGTAGGCGTGTGGTTCATTTCACGAACGAGCGCATGTGAGTGAGTGAAAAACAAAACAATTCTACCATCAAGTGAAGGATTACCCATAATCGATCCCAGCAGTTAAATAATCTATTTATTACATTTTAAATTACGTTTTTGCAAACAAATATTCGCTTTATTGAACGTTATCGGCGCATGACGTCAGCAACACTTTATTGACGTCACATCTCATCGTCGCCATGTTGACGACGTTTAGAGAAAGTTGAGTGCTTAGGTGATGCCGAATAATTAAAAATAGACTGAATACAACATTTTTGTTCCTGAAGGATTTACTTTCGAGTGAAAAAAATAAACTTGATAACCAGTCACATTTAGCCAATCACAATGGCTCGCTTATTTGAGAATTGACTGGAAACGGCGATGCATTCCGTTTGATATTGGCCGTCTTCACGGTAATGGATAAAATACGATACGCTGACAAAAACAGTTATTTTGCGTAATTAATTTGTTAAACGTAATTGGTACGCACCAATAAAGTAATTTATTTGTGTATTTAGGGAGTTTTAAATGGGAATTTAGGCAGATACGTTGCTTATCTGTAGCTCTGTTCTGTGACGTTTTATGTCATATAACTATACCAAGCCTAGTTGCACTGCCATTGTTGTGTACTGGTTAATGATATTGAGTTCTATAAAGTTTTAATACACAAATTTTGTCACATTTCTGTTCTCTTGATACAATGGCAGGGATGATTAGTGCCATGTGTAGTTGCGCATGTCATTGTTGTGTTCCACTTTCGGCAGTGTTATGCCCCATTAAAGGACATTATATCATGGTTCCCATACCGGGAAATCGGGAAAAAGTCCGGAATTTGAAAACAGTAATTCCAGGCCATGAAAACCCCTCGAATTGTACCCAAATCAGTAAAAAACGGGATTTATTCAGGAAAAAAATAGTGTTGTGTAGCCACTCCAAGTGTGGAATCCTGGTGATTTATAAAACTAAAGGTGTACGTCAATTGATATTACATACTTTACGTAACTTAGTAATCCTAGCCTTGCGCTAGGATTTTAAACCCAATAGCCAAATATGGCTAAAGCCTTAAAAATTCCTTTAGCCAGATTAGAATGTCTTTAGCATGTTTAGCCAGACTTTTGCCGAGATATTTTTAAACTAATTGAAGGCGCTAAAACTTTGCGTTTGCGTACACATCAATAGTAAGTTAAAAGAGTATGCTTTATTAACCCATAGGGTATCAATATTTCCACATCATATGCATTCTGCTTTAGTGCTTATAATTACATGTTGAGTTGTACAATATTCAAAACTTCTTAAAAATTGTATTTAATTAAATGTAATTTTAATTTTTAAAAATTGTAAAGACTGAAATTTAAAAAAGGACAGAATGAATGCATGCATATAATAAGAAAATACAAAAATGCAGACTTGTCACCATATAGTATTTTCATTCAATGCATTTCAATATGCTAACATTCAGAGAAATAAAATAAATAGCAATATATTTAAAAAATGTAAGGCTAAACTGAGGTATATACAACAAGTTCAACTAACACGAGTTCCAAAGAAGCTAGAAAGATCGCGCTGCAAATTCAGAAATGCTACATACACCAATATTTTGAGTAATAGCACCTTTTGTATTATTTCATGTTGATTGAACAATCAATCATAAAATGAACCCAATTCATAAACAGCCGATCAAACACCGGTTCACATTTGCCATTGTTCCAGTTTACGCTACCGTGTGTACAACTAATTAGTAGGCACTTAAAGGGACACATGGCAATCTTGCAGTATTTGAAATGGGTGTCTCAATTTATATATCCAGTATCATTTTTACTTTTACTCTGGTTACATTTAAATAAATCAAATTTTAAATATCCACTATTTCGTCTTATTATACTATAAGTTTTAATATATTACCGGTGCAATAATATAAAAAAATAATAATATGCAAAAACAAATGGCTTAATACAATTCTTATAATTAACATTAATGATTGAACAAATGCAATTTATGTAGAAAAACTAACGGGACGCTGCTTGTTTTTAAAAAATCAAGATTGCCAAGTGTCTCTTTAAGACTTATCAGTGATCGTAAAGTTCAAAAACACAGACGGACTGAGTATCTCTGGCTAATTCGTAAGTAAACATTTTAAAACTTTCTGTTTTGATCAGCCATTTTGGCCGCTAGAGGACGACACATTTGATGTTTTACCCGGCTCAATCACAAAGTTAAATCTGTGGATAATGTTGAGCGCGGGGACACAAACCAGTTGATTGACAGCAAGAGGCGGAACAGTGGGCGGAGTCTATCGCACCGACAATTTGACAGTGGTTTTCAATAAACGCTGCCATAATTAGTTTATCGATCTAAATTGATTGTCACTAATAAGCTAAAACACTCAACGGGATAGTGGCTTATAAACAGTGAAAGACTTTGTGAATTAGAATACGAAACTTTCCGAGATCTTTTAGACAAAATTGGTCGGAAATTTGGATTCGCCGATGTCTGGCGAATTTGGTGTGTATTTCTTACGTTTTTCATCGCCAGTTCAGGCACAGACATATTAATAAACAGATAGGAAACTTCCTATCTTAACCAATGAAGTAACCAAAATATCACGTGGCACCTTAACTTTTCCTTCTATCTTCTCTCTCAATTATTCACCGATTTTGATGAGAATACATCCAAAAGATTCATAGTGAATAGCAAAATGGTATTATAATTATTTATGTTTATTTTCAAAATATTAAATTGTATAAAACAATGTTTATTTTTAAAATGTCATCATTTTTCGCTTTTCTCTTAAAAATCAATGTTTTGACATAGTCAAAGTTTCCATCAAACTCCTTGTTTGCTCTCAATGTAAGAGAAAACAAAATACTATCTTTGGAAAGAAAATTAAATTTGTGATGGTATTTGGCTTGAATAAAACTTGTATCTACAAAACTCTTCATGATATGTGTGTTTAAAGTTGGGAAATATTTTAAGAAATTTTCGAACTGTGCCGCATGAAATTTACACAATTTTCATAGTGTCCAATCTATTTGTTATTAGGTCTAGGTTACTTTTCGCCTATGGCGATTTGGCGAATGGTTAACGCGGGCTTAGTAAGCCAATACAAATTAACCATTGGTATTCGTGAACAATCGTAAAGATGTGTTAATGCTCTGATCAATGAAATGTGAACCCCAAATTGTACTTTTGTTTTCGATCGCTGTAAAATATGTTAACGATTTTAGCCGAGTATTTTCGAATAAAACTCGCAATATTCCGTCGTATGTGCAAGCGTCTAATCATTTGAATCGATAAAGCATGTTGTTTGAGAACAAGTTAAATGTCAAAACTAAATTTCCTTCATAGGAGGGAGAACGGCCTAAAAAACAGCGGGTTAAAGTCAATACTTGTCAAAAACAATAAACTAACATCTTGTGTGGTGTCACATATTAGTACTGCGAACAATTTAACGTTTTTGCAAAAACGTTGTCGGACAAACACTGGTATAAATTGTCCTTGAAAACAGTGGGAAAACCTAGAAAAGACTTGAGTTTTGTTCTCAAAAAACTGTGGGAACCCTGTAATACAATACACTCACTTTGTACAGACTAGTTCTCCTGCTACCCTGGCTGGCATTCAACAACTAGTGGCCTATATCATTGCCATGTGCCGGTTGAATGTGTTACGGTCCCCTGCACATTTAGCCAGTAGAGCATCCACAGACTCTTTCACCTCTTGTCTGCACCGTATTTTTAATACTATAACACTTAGAGATATCAAACTTGGTATGTGGATATATCTTGAGATAGCTGTGTGTCGCGTGCCAAAATAAGGCCACTGTGACTTTGACCTTGACCTGTGACCTCTGTCATAGAAAATGTTTGTCCGGACCGTATTTTCAATACTATAACACTAAGTCTTAGAGATAGCAAACTTGGTATTTGGATACATCTTGGTATAGCGGTGTGTCGCGTACCAGAATAAGGTAATTGTGACCTTGACCTGTGACCTCTGTCATAGAAAATGCTTGTACGGACCATATTTTCAATATGTCGCGTACCAAAATAAGGTCACAGTGACCTCTGTCATACCCCAAACATTGTGAGAAGCATCAGTATGAAGTGGAACTGCGCATACACATGAAGTCATAGGGTATGCGTTTGCAAGAGTATTAATAACCTTCAGTGATAGTTTTAGTTTGACATACTTTTGATCTACATCTTTATTAATTTCGCTTAGTTTTGTACACTCTTTTTGTCTCGCCTTTTCGAAGAAAAAAAGACACATAGGTGTTGCTGTTCCGGCGGCGGCGTCAACTTTCAAGTTTTGCGTTTAGGTCATTTTATCACAAACTGTATGCACTAGACCTTTCAAACTTTGCTTATAGTTGTATCATGGGTGGTACATCGCAACGTGATAAAGCAAATGTGGAAGTGACCTTGACCCTCCAAGCAAAGGGCAGATAACTTAATAATGTTTAGGTTTAACTTTTGCGTTTAGGTCATTTTCTCACAAACTGTATGCACTAGACCTTGCAAACTTTGCTTATAGTTGTATCTTGGGTGGTACATGGCAATGTGACAAAGCAAATGTGGAAGTAACCTTGACCCTCCAAGCAAAGGGCAGATAACTTAATAATTTTTAGGTTCAACTTTTGCGCTTAGGTCACTTTTTCACAAACTGTATGCACTATAGACCTTTAAAACTTTGCTTATATACTCTGTAAAAAAGTTTTCGACTATGGCAGTGTTCGAACCCGTACAATGATCGCTGAACCTTGACATTCGACCATAACCCTTATTATCTCAGTTGATAATTCACAATAGATCAACAATCAGCAATAATTATCGTTTACAATGAAAGTTTGCGAAAAAATAATAATCTTTTTATTGGTTATTCGAATGTTTCCGTAACTGTTACTTTTAATGGACTTTGCAACTTTTTTTACAGACCCTTTGTGTGTTCGCGATATTTTTTTAAAATCAAATCTTGTTTGGAATTTAATGTTTCTGGTACCAAATTAAACTTTGGTTACTAAAAAAAGATACTTAAATTCTGTCCACTAGTTTTTAGCTCTACTGGCCGAAGGCCAGCAGAGCTTATGGGATGGCGAGTTGTCCGTCGTCCGTCCGTCCGTCGTCCGTCGTCCGTCGTTAACTTTTGTCTTGTTACCACAATAGGGCCTTCATTTTTCATCCGATCTTTACCAAACTTTAACAGGTTGTTAATATCAATGAAAGCTCGGACAAGTTCGAAAACCAGCCAGATCGGAATAATTTCACCGGAGTTATGGCCCTTGTTTTGCTGAAAAATGCCGTATTAAGCCTTGTGACCACTCTAGCACCTTCATTTATTATTTGATCTTTACCAAACTTGCACAGATTGTTAATATCAATGAAAGCTCGGACAAGTTTGAAAAACAGCCAAATCAGATCAGTAACACCTGAGTTATGGCCCTTGTTTTTTCTGAAAATTGCTATTTTCTGCCTTGTGAACGCTCTAGCACCTTTATTTATTATTTGATCATTACCAAACTTGCACAGATTGTTAATACCAATTATAGCTTGAACAAGTTTGAAAATCAGCTGAATTGGGTTAGCAACACCAGAGTTATGGCCCTTGTTTTTTCTGAAAAATGGCATTTTCTGCCTTGTGAACACTCTAGCACCTTCATTTATTATTTGATCTTTACCAAACTTGCACAGATTGTTAATATTAATGAAAGCTCGGACAAGTTCGAAAACCAGCCAGATCGCAATAATTTCACCGGAGTTATGGCCCTTGTTTTTTCTGAAAATTTCCATTTTCTGCCTTGTGAACGCTCTAGCACCTTCATTTATTATTTGAACGTTACCAAACTTGCAGAGATTGTTAATACCAATTATAGCTTGAACAAGTTCGAAAGTCAGCTGAATTGGGTCATTAACACCAGAGTTATGGCCCTTGTTTTTTCTGAAAAATGGCATTTTCTGCCTTGTGAACACTCTAGCACCTTCATTTATTATTTGATCTTTACCAAACTTGCACAGATTGTTAATACCAATTATAGTTTGAACAAGTTCGAAAATCAGTTGAATTGGGTTAGTAACACCAGAGTTATGGCCCTTGTTTTTTTCTGAAAAATGGCATTTTCTGCCTTGTGAACACTCTAGCACCTTCATTTATTATTTGATCTTTACCAAACTTGCACAGATTGTTAATATTAATGAAAGCTCGGACAAGTTCGAAAACCAGCCAGATCGGAATAATTTCACCGGAGTTATGGCCCTTGTTTTTTCTGAAAATTTCCATTTTCTGCCTTGTGAACGCTCTAGCACCTTCATTTATTATTTGATCGTTACCAAACTTGCAGAGATTGTTAATACCAATAAAAGCTCGGACAAGTTCGAAAACCAGCCAGATCGAAATAATTTCACCGGAGTTATGGCCCTTGTTTTGCTGAAAAATGCCATATTAAGCCTTGTGACCACTCTAGCACCTTCATTTATTATTTGATCTTTACCAAACTTGCACAGATTGTTAATATTAATGAAAGCTCGGACAAGTTCAAAACCAGCCAGATCGGAATAATTTCACCGGATTTATGGCCCTTGTTTTTTCTGAAAATTTCCATTTTCTGCCTTGTGAACGCTCTAGCACCTTCATTTATTATTTGATCGTTACCAAACTTGCAGAGATTGTTAATACCAATTATAGCTTGAACAAGTTCGAAAATCAGCTGAATTGGGTCATTAACACCAGAGTTATTGCCCTTGTTTTTTTCTGAAAAATGGCATTTGCTGCCTTGTGAACACTCTAGCACCTTCATTTATTATTTGATCTTTACCAAACTTGCACAGATTGTGAATTTCAATGAAAGCTCGAACAAGTTTGAAAACCAGCTAAATCGGATCATTAACACTGGAGTTATGGCCCTTGTTTTTTCTGAAAAATGCTATTTCCTACCTTGTGAACACTCTAGGGCCTTCAATATTAATCGAATCTTTACTTAACTTTGCCAGTGTCTTTATATCAATAAAAGCTCGAACAAGTTCAAAAACCGGCAAGATTGAAATAATTTCACCGGAGTTATGGCCCTTGTTTTGCTGGAAAATGCCATATTAAGCCTTGTGAACACTCTAGGACCTTCATTTATTATTTGATCTTTACCAAACTTGCGCAGATTGTTAATATCAATGAAAGCTCGGACAAGTATGAAAACCAGTCACAGAGGAGTTATGGCTCTTGATTTAGTTAAAAATGCTATATTTTGCCTCGTTAATACGGTAGGGCCTTCATTTTTCATCTGATCATTACCAAACTTTACCAGATTCTTTAGTTATGGCCTTCGATTTAGTTAAAAAGCTGTTTTTTGCTAGAAACTTATAAGAAAACATAAATAGCAGTCACTTGCTTCATTGATATTATATTTTCATTTTTTCATCTGATCATTACCAAACTTTACCAGATTCTTTAGTTATGGCCTTTGATTTAGTTAAAAAGCTGTTTTTTGCTAGAAACTTATAAGAAAACATAAATAGCAGTCACTCGCTTCATTGATATTATAAGAGCCATGTTAGCCAGTAGAGCGTCCACAGGCCCTCTTCGGCCTCTTGTTTTTTATATGACTTTATATACCCTGGTCCAAAACCTTTTTTACCGAGTATAGTTGTATCTTGAGTGGTACATTGCAACGTGACAAAGCACATGTGGATGTGACCTTCACCATCCAAGCAAAGGGCAGATAACTTTAATTGTTACATTTACATCACTTTCTCATGAACTAGAATTATGCACTAGATGTTTTAAACCTAATTTATAGCTTAATCTTTGGAAGAAAACATATTCTATTTTGACATAGTTGTGTCTTAGGTAGTGCATCTTTTTTTTTTGGATGCCTGGATTTCATCTATGACCTTGACCTACTTTTTGGAGCTGATGAATTTTAGCTCTACCGGCCAAAGGCCTTGAAGGCTTCATTTTTCATTCGATCATTACCAAACTTGACCAGATTGTTAATATCAATAAAAGCTCGCACAAGTTCAAAAACCAGCCAGATCGAACCAATAACAGCGGAGTTATGGCCCTTGGTTTAGTTAAAAATGCTATATTTTGCCTCGTTAATACGATAGGGCTTTCATTTTTCATCTGATCTTTACCAAACTTTAGCAGATGTTTTGCCTTTTTTTGTTATTATTAGTATATATATATATATATATATTTATATTTGTTTTTTTTAAACAATTTTTTGGTGTTAACGCCGCGTTAGCATTGATTTTTGATGGAGTTACGGCCCCTTGACATTTTTTTTAATTTCTTGTCAGCGTTCTCCTCCTAAATCCTTGTTGGATTTCAACGAAACTTGGCAGGAAGTATCGGTAGATGTCTAGTTGTGCATATCGTGCTTTTGTTCCATTTTGCTGATTTATGACGGAGTTAAGGGACTTTGACATTTTTACTTTAAATTTCTTGTCGGCGCTACTCATCCTAAACGGCTTGTTGGTTTTCTATAACATTTGGCAGGAAGCCTCAGTATGATGTCTAGTTGTGCAAAGCATGGTATATCAATGAAATTTAGGACAAGTTCGAAAACTAGCTAGATCTAGTTAGTTACGACAGTTTATGGCCCTTGATTTATTGAAAAATGCTAAATTGTATTTTCCTTTGTTAAATCTGTAGTTACTTCATTTTTTATCAGATCGTTACCATATTTGTTTAGAATGTTAATATAACCCCCCCCCTCCCAACCCACCCCACCCCCCCCCCCCCCCCCCCTCCAACACCCTTCATTCATAGAAGAAAGTGGGACAAATTAAAAAATGCCCATGCCAGACTAGACACAGCAGACTTATTGCCCATGATTACCAGGTGAGCGATCTAAAGCCATCCTATCCCTGTTGTTTTTGCAATGTTTTAAAAAAACTACTGATGGGAATTTTATGTCGACAACCCTTGATATAAGAGCCGTTTTAGCCAGTAGAGACCCAAGAAGGCCTCTTGTTTTTAATAGAATGGCATTTTATTTTTTCAAACAAATGCACTTAAATGTCATCTCAGCAAACTGCAAACTCGATTGTTTTTAGTTACTAAAATGTTTACAAACTTTCATTTAAGCATCATTGACCTTTTTAATTTTAAGTCCAGCCCCCGTTAGGCGAGACATGTGAATCCACGGATTTCTTGTTAGATAATTGTGCTTTAAAAACATTATTTATAGTCAAAAGAATACATATAGCCGGAATACATATTTATAGCCGAAATCACCTATAGCGAATTGTCGGTTTTAACGAAGGTCCTTTTTGTCCAGCTCCTCCTGTCTTTGCTTAATATAAAAATAGCGAATATAGCACTTTCTTGGTTATAGCAAAGCACTTAAATTGGACGTTTAGTTTCAAATAAAAAACTTTCTATCTTTATTTCGCTTTTCCATTTCGTTCCCTGCCATTGCTACACCAAATAGAACTCGCTATTCATTTTACACAAACAAACCACACATGATGCTCTAATTCCAATGCAATGAATTAAAACAAATATATTCTACAATTTTCATTCTTATTGCCGCTCGTCGTCATAGTATATATTGTATACTATGACTTTTCTTGTTATATTTCTTTTTATGCTAACGGTAGCTCTGACAGAGTAATTTTATAGTCGACTCGACTACAATCTTTAGATAAACGAATAAGTTGAGAACATATACTCCACAAGGTGTTGCTCTGGGAATATCCACCTCTAAGCAGACATAATTAACGATATATAAAATAAAACCAACTCTTGCCCATAATTTTGCTTTTTTGTTCTCTAGTTTCATTTCAGCGATGCAAATATGGTAGTCAATGTTGAAGTCTTGGAACTGTATTTGAAAATCTTTCTATTACTGAAACTTTAAAAGGATATCGATTTTCTTTTGTTTATAATATATATACATAATATTATGCAATATCGTTGAAGGCCTCATGCTACATTGAATAAGTTCTCCCAGTAAATAAAGTCTTTATTATTATTGTTATTATTATTTGTAGTAGTAATAGCAGTAGTAGCAGTAGAAGTTGAGTAGTAGTAGTAAAAGCAGTAGTAGTAGTAGTAGTAGTAGTAGTCGTAGTAGCAGTAGTAGTAGCAACAGCAGCAGCAGTAGTAATAGCAGTAGTAGTAATCGTCGTATTAGCAGTAGCAGTAGTAGTAGCAACAGTAGTAGCGGCAATACAGTGTTGCTGACGTCTACCTTATTCATCGATAACGTTCAATAAAGCGAATACTTTCCGTTAAAATCATATATAAATTGATTTAAATTAATATTTTATTTAACGAGATACACAGAAATCAAGAGTATATATTCACTCCTTAAAAAAGGTAGCTGCAACAAACGTTGATAAACTGTATCTCTACATCATAACACACTCGCCTGGAGGCACAATTAACATATAGACGCATACATACATACAATTATAGCTCATATGAGTGGGCCACATTTAAGCGTTCAACCACACACAGCTATATTGAGACAGTGACAATGAAAGGTGCCGGATCTGGGGATACTGTGAATTCAGGTATATATAATAAAGGGAGAGAATTTGAACTCACTACGGCAACTTTCGAAATTGGGATCTCGTAAGAGATTCACGTTCACAAGGCAGAATTATATATGGGGAGAAATATTTGTGAACTACCAAGGACAGACAACCTTCGGACGAACTACGGCAGGGCGCCTAGCTATGACGAGATACACAGAAATCAAGCGTATATATTCACTCCTTAAAAAAGGTAGCTGCAACACACGTTGATAAACTGTATCTCTACATGAATATATGGTATATATATATAAACAGATAAAAGGCAAATATATATAGAATAATAAATGTTTTTTTTTCATATTCCTATATCAGGCCTGAGATGCCATATCAGCCCGAGAACTTTATATATGGTGTGATATGAAAATACAAATGTGTTAGTCTATTTATCGTATACTTCATCTTTGTCGAAATTTCAACTTCAGCTCACTCACTACGCTGTTTTCCAGGGAGAAAAAAAATTGTTTTTTATCAATAGATCGTCCATTCTGAGTTGCTCATGAATTCCATTGAATTTGAAATTGTCTAATCAAGGTGAAATGTCATAAGTGGTTATTTCATCCACGGATAATGATTCTATAGCCAATAATATGCCGCGAAAACAGGATGAACGTGACTAATGAAACGCAGACGACAAAACATAGCCGTGACAAATCGTATACAATCATAACTAATCGGTTATTTCCGTGTCACTCCGGTTAAAGAATCGAGATGAACATTCGGTTATTTCCGTGATATCCCTATATATCACGCGTGTGATAAAGCTTTATTGCCAAGCAACGAAATCCTGATTTATATGACTAGCTAGGTCTTTGTCATATCGTATATTCAAAAACAACATATTTGTAGGTACGTATATGATAAAACAATTTAAAAGCAGTTTGAAAAAAAAAGAACAGTGTAGTACTACATATAAAATACTTCATTATTTACACAGACTACATTTTTTATTATTTATAAAGACCTAATTATATTAAATGGACACACACGGCAGTCTCTATCTTGCAATGTTCTATTAGTTTGGCTACAAAACTTACCGTATAATCACTAATAAACGTGTAACATTTTTGAAAGGTGTGTGGTGGGGGAGGGGGAGCGTTTTTTGTTTTTTGAGAACAAAAATACATAATGTAACTTTTAAAACAGACTTTTTTAAAATGATTTTCGCCTTGGCCGAATGGTTAACGACGTTGCGTTGTAAACTTTCGCCTCTCACCGCTGCGGGTTCGAATCCCACTGGGAGCTCGACTTGTAAGTGAGGAAGTGTCGATTCATACGGATGGCGGGATGTACAGTACTGGTTATACCCAGGAAAAGTAGGTGGTCTGACTCCACCACAAAAAATCGATCGTCATATATATAACCTTACATATTTTGAAAATGACGTAAAACCCCATACAAACAAACAAACAAATGATTTTCTTTACCAAGAAAACCAAAGTATGCATGTCATTCAATCAATTAATGCATCAGATTTTAATTTTTCAATTGGTTGTGTGTGTTCGATTGTGAATGAAACAGATTAACTTGTATCTTTTTGTAAGTTTTAAAAAACATATTTCTGAAACAATGGTGTTGGTGGGGTTGGGGTGGGAACTAACTTGTATCTTTTTGTAAACATATTTCTGAAACAATGGTGTTGGTGGGGTGGGGGTGGGGTGTGGTGGGGGTGGTGGTGGTCGTCCTTTTTTAGGGGGGAGGAGTGTTTATTAGGATTATTTGGTACATTTCTTTTAATCATTATCAAAATATAGCGGGGGGGGGGGGGGTCGTTTATAAGGGGAGGGGTGTTTATTAGGATTATTAAAATATAGCGGGGTATAAAGTTTAAAAATCAATAACTAATAAGTTTATTTAAAACATGTTGCAGATCAGCACATCAGAGTACAATCATCACAGTTCAGGAGATGATGGGCATGGCAATTGATCCAGATATCGACTTTAATGATATTGATGATGAAACAGATTTTGATGAGGAATTCAATACCATTATTTCAAATATCAGCCAGCAAGATACCAATACTGACCTTCCGGATGATTTGGATTTGGACATTGTGCTCCAGAAATTAACAACTGAAAATGTTCTCACACCAATGCAGTATAACACTAATGAAATTGTAAAACGTTTGGACAAACAAAAGTATATGGAGTTCTGCAAGAAAGACTGTTCTAAAATGCCATCAATGATTAGTGCATTAGAAGTTAAAGAAGCTGCAGAAAAGGTTAAATCTAAAGATCTTGGCCAGTGTTACACTGATGTAAACAGTTATCACTGCAGTGTTGAATTCCGAATGAACTGTTTGATTTTGTTTGAATCCGAAGTATTTACCGCAGAACACTTACATATCTGTTATAATATATCAGTTGAAATTCGGAATTATTGTGTTAATAAGAAAGCACAGGAATCAGATACGTGGGTGGTTACTGTATAGCCAAACTGAGACATAAGTTTGCTAATAAAAAGACTTCTCACAGATATTCGAAGACTGTAGCTGGACAAGTCATCTATAAAGAGACAGTTTGTGCTGTACAAATACTGGACACCCCCAAGAGAGCAAGAACAGTATATTCATGCTAGCACAGAGGAACCAGATTCGCTTCTAGATGTTTCAAGGAGACAACATGTTAATAGAGGATTGACAAATATTGCAGATCCTCTATTTCATTTCTTTATACAACTGGCAGAAAAATGTTTGTCACTTCTGATTGATGAGAATTTGAATAAATATGGGAGCAAAATCTTTGAATGCTGTAAAGACAAAATTATGGAATGTACTGAATTATTTGATCAATTTGTTCAGATTGTTAACAAAAGTAGAAGTGCTGAACATGGTGAAACTGGTTCCAGTGATATGTCTGATCAAGATCTTGTAATGGATGCCAAAGTGATGTCAACAATCTAAAAAAAAATCATCAAACAATTTCTACTGGTCATGTTCAATCAATTTCGAAAGGATCTATCTAATGGAAAGTTTTAAGATTGAAAAAAAAATGGCACATAGGAAGCAGGTTAGAGTGTTTGGGGGTGAAAAATCCACAAACTGAGCCAAGCACTTCTCAAAAGCAAAAGCAATCAAGAAAGCCAAAGAAATCAGGTGGAAATGTTGAAAAGTAGAAAAGCACAAGAACAACTTTGGAAAATGTTGAAATTTCTGAAAATCTTGCGTATGATTTGCCAGAAGAAGAGGTTGAACAGGAATTGCCAAGTACTGCTGAAATAGATGAGGAGCCTGAAGAACATGTAGAACAGAACTTGCCAAGTACCAGCACTTCTGGAATATCTGTCAGTCAAAAGAGGATGCGAAAGTAAAAAAAAAAGCCAAACCAGTGAGCTCTGATGAGCTTGATCAACAGGATTTGCCAAGTACTGCGGAAATTAATACCAGACAAAAGCGGACCAGAAAGTCAAAAGACACAGTTGTTAGCAAAGATGACAATTGTGAACAATCTGAAATAGAAGATGAAAGCACTAACAAATGTAAAGTTTGCTACACCACTGAAAAAGATAAAGAATGGATACAATGTAAAAGTTGTGATTGCTGGTTCCATAGAAGTTGTGCTGGATTAAAAAACCACATGAAATGGAAACAAATTCAAAAACAAGGTTCTCATTTTTTTTGCAAAGAATGTCAGCAAATTGCAATTGTTTTTAGAAACTAGCACATTGGGATTGCCACGATCTGTCATTTTAGAAGACACAGTGCTCATTTTTTAATCTACATTGTAGTATGAAAATGTCACTCTAGATAAAAAAAATAATAATGTATGACTTGGTGTGTTAGAATTTAAAGTCAGAATAGTAATTAAAAAAAAAGAAAGCATCTTCTGGGCCCAATGTGTGTACTTTAAATGCTTCAATCTGCATAATGGAAAAATAAACTTCTATTCTATTCTACTTGTATACTGTGTATTTATATATGAGACTTGGAAATTGGAAAGACTGTAGTTTACACAGTATATATAATCAATAGAATATAATTTAGTTTGAAATTGAACTATATGGTTTGGTGCACCCTAACACCGGTTTAACCCCCCCCCCCCCCCCCCCCCCCAGTGGCCTTCTTTGCCACTGACCGTTCCAAGGCGGTAGCCCTATTGTCATTCCTTTTGTGTTTGTGATGTCGTTTGCATTTTTTATTACTTTTGCCTTTTCGTTTGTCTGTTTGCGTGTTTGTTTTTGTGTTTTGTGGTTGACTGTCGTCCTTGAATGCTGCTTTCCCTGTCCGATATTTTTATCCTTCTTAATACATACTCAATATTGATAATCCGTTCTTTGCTCATATGGTTACTTACATTTATTCACCAGAGCTCACGTTGAATAAAGCCAACAGTTCGGATACAGTAGCAGCATTTCTCGATCTTCATCTCTCGATTTCAAATGATTGTATTCATACTAAAATCTATGATAAGAGAGATGATTTCAATTTTAACATCGTTAACTATCCACGCCTGGATGGAGATGTACCTCGTGCTACCTCATATAGGGTGTATATCTCCCAGCTCATTCGATTTGCTAGAGCGTGTAATGATGTTATAGACTTCAATGATCGAAATCAAGTTATTTCAAGTAAACTTCTTCAGCAGGGTTTTCGTTATCACAAACTAGGTAAATCTTTCTCTAAATTCTACCGCCGCAACGAGGGCCTGCTGGAAAAGAACAACACCAACCTTAAAACACTTCTGCGACTAGGCATATCACAACCCTCATTTTATGGAGATGTGGTCTATAAACTTCGAAAGTTAAAGGGGTCTGACGGGTTTCCTGACCGTTTTACAAATTTAATCAGGAACTTCGTCAGAAAAGGATATAACCCTTTGGTTTTACAGCGCACTGCATGTTTAGTGATTGACCCCTCTACAGTCAGTCATTACGCTTCACTTTTCACTTGTGCGATGACTGGACTACCGCTTGGGATTCTATGATTGTACCTACTGAAACCCCAACTAAGGGAGGTGGGTGCATGAGCTTTCGTCCCTCGGGTTTTCTGGTCGTACCCTAGGTTGGTTTTCTCTTTAGCTGCAACTACTATGGTTGTTCAGTACGATTCTGGATACATCCTGAGATATTTATTATTTTGTATGTGTATCTTTAGTTAGTTTCTCTGGATGTGGACTTTATTGTTAGAGATTTCCATTTGATGGGATGTAGTTTTGTTTACACTGTCTTGTCTATTTGGGCGCTGAAGACAGGATAGTAGCGAGGATTGTGCGCATATAAAATCGATTCAAGCTAACCAGTAGGCCTTATTGCCTACTGACCGTTCCAAGTCGGTAACCCTGTCTTCACCACCCTTTCTGTTGTTTTTTGTCTCTTTCATTGCAGTTTTAAGTCCTTGTTTGCAGTACAGTGCGGATTGCCATTGCGTTCGGACGCTGTGATTTCTATAGGACCCTATATATCATTTAACACTTTACCAAGTAACGATCGACATTTGTTTTTTGCTGTTTGATGAATTTGTGAAAAATAAATAAACTTCGAATTCGGCGCCAAGTGTATTTACCAACTGGTTACCGTCGCATACTGCGTACATACCATTACGCCGGCCCACAGTACAATGTGTTTGCAATGGACCAATCAGCGATCAGCGAGATGCATAAGTACTTCCGGGTCAACAAATTGTGTTGGCTTGCGGAGAATCTTTCCAAAATTCACGATAAACGTTCGCGGATTGTGGCCTCTGTGATTTAGCCTGGATGTTGTTTTAACCGGTAAGTTTAAAGAAACGTTTGATACGATACACGTACATTGCCTTTCGGCCTGGGGACGCGCTGAATATTTGTATTCAGTGGTGACTGAGGTACCGGTAATTTTGGATCAGATCCTGTCTTACCTGGAGAAATTCAACATTTCGCTGTTCGGTTTCGAAAGACACAATGATACTGAAAGATATGTATGTGTCGGCTGTCTAGATGTATATGTTCCGTACAATTTAAGATATTGATCTTGAAAATCGGTCCAAAAATGTGCCTGTTGTAGACAAAAATCGGCGCTGCATTGGTTTTTAACGGTGGTTTTCCCCTCGAACATTTGTACCTTTATATAGTATATAATAATATAGATTTTTTTTTTTTTAAATTTGTGTTTTTAATGTTTGATTAGTATTTAAATGAGGTTTTCAACACAGATTTATTTTTATAGAAAAAAAAAAATCTGGAAAATTCTAGTGTAAGTCTAAGCTACTCCCCGAATACCTGTGGTGTGCACTAAAGCAGTATTTGCTCATTCTTTCTTCTCAAGATAACATAGGTCTGGACACTTCTTTTGCACATCTTGTCACAATTGAGCAAAGGGCTCCATGCAGTAGATGCATGCTCCAATGAAGGTCGTATGTGTAGTGTACTGTAATATGTAGTGTACTGTAATGTGTAGTGTACTGTAATGTGTACTGCACTGCACTGCACTGTACTGTACTGTACAGTTGCACTGTACTGTATATTCCAATGAAGGTAGTATGTGTAGTGTACTGTAATGTGTACTGCACTACACTGTACTGTAATGTGTACTGTACTGTACTGTACTGAATTGTCTGATAAAGGGTTTTAACTGTGATAGGTGTACAATTTGGAAAGCACCTTTAAATGAGTCCTATCTTTTTGAAATATCCATTTCTTGACATATAAAAACAACAACAGTTGGTGTTTTTTATTGAATTTAAATTAATAAAGTGTTGTTTAAATCCGATTTCTTTCTTTTTTGATATGTATGCTAATGATATGTAAAGAGGTATATAATGAAAAGGATCATTAATATATTAACTTGTTCATAAAGCTTGTATCACCTCTCATAGTTAAACCCCGATTTCCGGACTTTCCAGGCTAATGCCTCTTAGACCGTGAGCCATACACTTTGTTGTTACCATCTCAAGGGACAAATCCTTACTAGTAGCATGTTATTGAGTACCTTGTAGAGAAACAATAAATCCATGAAAGCAGTGTGAACAGGGTAGCTGATTCCTGTTATTAGAGTTATCTTTTATTTTTTAAGCAAAACTCTTGTTTCTTTAAAAAATCGTTTTCGCTGAAACTAGAAGAGCTACAGGTCTAATATTTTGCACATATTATAAATTTAGGGCCTTCTACCAAGTATTTATAAAATGGTGACCCCAGGGTCAAATATGGCCCAGCCCCGGGGGTAACATTTGTTCATACAGTTATATAGGAAATCTTTAAAAAATAAATAATAAGCATAAGCTTATGGTCCACTAGCAAAGTTTGTTAAAATGTTGACCCTGGGGTCATATCTGGCTCCGCCCCAGGGGTCATATATTTACATAGAGTCATATAGAAACATCTTAAAAAATCTCTTCTTTAAAAAAAAACAAGAGCCAGAGGTCTACTACTTTGCATATTGTACAAGCTTATGGTTCTCTACCACTTTTGTTCAAATCGTGACTGTGTCCAACTATGGCCCGGTTCTGGGGTTAAAGTTGTACAAAGAGTTATATAGGAAAGTCCATACAAATATTATTTTTATGATACTACAAGAGCTAGAGGTCTAATACGATGCATGTAGCATAAGAGTATCGATCTCTACCAATTTACTGTGTTCAAATGGTGATCTTATGGTCAAATTTCGCCCGATCCCAGGGGTCACATATTTACATAGAGTTATGTAGGAACGTCTATAAACATCTTCTCTGAAACTACAAGAGCTAGAGGTGTAATAAGCTACATGTAGCTTAAGATTATTGTCCTGTACCAAATAATTTAAATGGTGTCCCTTGAATCAAGCCTGGAATCAAATTTGACCCTGACCCGGGGGTTACACTATAGGATTGAATTATATAGGAAAACATATTCAAACAGCTTCTCTGATACTTCAAAAGCTAAATAATAGTTCGCGTGTACCATAAGCGTATGATTTTCTACCTAGTTTGTTCAAATGACGACAATGGGGTCAAATATGGCCACTACGGGGTCACAGTTTTACAGATTTATATAAAGAAATTGTTGTTGTTTTTTAAAACATGAGAGCACTTTGAGACAAGGCGAGTGGGTCTCTTGTTTATGGCTTGAAGTTGTACACTTTTCATAAAATCACTTCAAAAGTTTTAAGCGAACTGAAATATATAAAGAAGGTATTCCATTATGAAGACTTAATCATGTTTACAAATCGCATATTGAATAAATTCACGAACTAAAATCACAAAGTAGACCACTGCATTTTCGACAAATTGCAAAAAAAAAAACAGAAAGAAAAAGAAAAGGCATTTTACGATTTAAATGTTGATTTTTAAGTGTTTGTTATACAAATTTTAAAATAACCCGCCAAATTACGACAAAATTACACTACAAAAGCAGTTTATCAAAATTCTATCCAGGTGTTCATCTCATATAATAATGCATTTGTGTCGCTTAAAAGTATATGTTTATTCATGGGGTTTTGTAATATCCGTAATTGAATAAGTGTCAAATGAATTATCCATTTTTGTTTGTTTTTGTCTGGCTGGTTAAAGCTTTTTATATTGTATCTATAGAGTTTTGATTCTCAAACGATATAAGTTATGTATATACCTCGTGGTCAGTAGGTTTAGAAACGATGTACATATGTTGTAAAATGTGGATGTTGTTGGCGGGATAGCTACTTTAACTGCAGTAGCAACTGTATGTCGGATATAGCTTTTAGAGTAAACACCAGTAAACTAACCGTGATCACTAAATGTAATCTATCTCGATGCACTGGATACCGATTCTTATCTGGTAGCGTTTAATTTTTTTTATATCTTATACGTATGTTATATTGTCACATAAAGTTATATTATTTAAATCAGATAATATGTTCTGAATATTCTTAATTGTCCTGTTTTATCCAAAGGCATTAATTGCCAAGTTTATCAAAACAGCAATGAGCTGGGCATATTTAAGGCTTGCAGGCATATTGCAACTCGACATACATGAACTTGATGCTAACTTGCTATATAAGAGAGACCGTTGTGAACCCAGCTTCTTGGATATAACATTTATGACGCATTAACATTTTAGTTGTATGTATTTTAATGCAGTCATCCTGCTTGAGCGCATACAGCCTGTTGATGCAGTGGATAGCACGGGGGACTTTAAATTCAGAGAAGCCTGGTTCAAGCCTCACCGGAGCCAGTGAATTTTGTCGGTGTGTTCTTGGGCAAGACACTTTTACCCTCGTCCGTAAACCAGCCGATCCCATGTTTCGCTTGTTTTTTTTCTCCCATCATGTTAATGAAACATAGGTGTCTATTCGTCAGTAGGGCATGTTCCTAAATGCCTATATATCCCCCCCCCCCACCCCACTCTCTCTCTCTTCATTGGCAATACACCTTCTTTTTTAGGTAATAATCATTCCACTTGCATGCGCATGCGCAAAAGTAGGGTTGATGCTTACTATCCTAGATTAATTCCATACTCTAAATCGAGTACGGAGAACATCACAACCTATGTTTAGATACATATCCTAAGCAGGTGATATTGTAACAACTGCACCAATATTAACAAATATCTGCCATGGTAAGTAGTGAGTACAGTGATCTGGGTATCGACGCCGTGTGGTTCCCGGGCAAGAATATGACCACTGCATATCCAGGCATAGGGGTAAAAAATCCCGGAATTCATGTTAATTTTGTCATTTTTGTTCATTATTTTCATCATGAAACCTGTATTGATTCAGGTGCTACTTCAGTGGTGGCAGTGATCGTGGCTCCAGCGAAAAATGGAGTGTTTACTAGAGAATTTGCAGCAACTCTGCAGTTCTGCAGGTAAGAAGGTTCTAGGCACATTCTGCACATTTTTATCTAGATGTTAATGAAGAGTGAGCCGTCGAATGTTCATTCCTGTTGGCGCAATATAACATGTTTGTGTTGGTGCGCAGTAAAACCCGAATTCAAATCAATTCATCTTCGTCGATTCTTTTTTCAGTAACACAAAAATGGTTCGTGCAAATGCATATACTACTGTTTTTACATTTCATATGCAGAATTCTTTATTGTGTTGTATATGGGTGGTGTAATTCAGGTGTCAAAATCCTTAAAATATGCATTAATTGTAATTAAAAAGTATTAAAATAGACAACTTTTAAGATTTTGCGTTGCAATATGCAATGTTTACATCATGTATTTATGTGTAATACATAATCCAAATGTGTAATCATAATAAGTATTGCCAGGACGCATACACTTAAAAAAATACTTTTGTTAAAAAAAACGCGTTAAACCGCACATTTCCTTTATCTAGAATCCTTTGGACTTTGTGTCGTCTGTGCAATATATGTATATATCAGAACATGTTAATACTATTTAAGTTGCAGTTACTTTGAGGAAAGCTTATACTTCCGGTTTGGCATGTGTCTCAACTTCATCTTGTTAACTGTTAATTACAATATTGTTGGGACGGGCCTTTATTAATGTTGGAAGAACTTGTGGCCCAACCCTTTTGCTTGTATATAGAAGAAAAGCAATGAAATATGTTTAAAGTAACACATGTGCAATGCCATAAACATTGCTTAGTACTTAATTTCATCAATATATCATAACAATCCCTTATTCATATTATAATATTATTTAAATCATGTAGAAAGGTTGTAAATTACTGATTCTTACAAGTTTACACATATATTGTAAAAAATATTAACTAAACTAAATGCATAAAAATGTGTCAATAGTGGGTGGGGTAAATTGACTTCTAATTTGAAGCAAAATAGAGATTTTAAACTGAATTCAGTGCTAAAAAAAGAGCTTATTTACGCTTTATGTAACTCAGTGAATTGTAAACTTAAGTGCATCTTTAAAATGTACATCAATAAGTATTCACACAAGCATGACATTCAAAAATGAACATCAAAAACTTATATGAAAGCGCTACAATGATAACCTATTAATGTTCGATTTTTTTTTATATAAGCTACCTGTTCCAGATTGCTATCATGGAAAAATGTAATCTATAGATATTTCTCTTTTCAAAAAGTGATGGTATAATTTGTCCCTTGAGTTGGTAACAATATCGAAAATTTTGGGTCCTGGCTCAAGGCCTATCTCGTGTGATCCTGATCTGGCATTTACCGGACTCGATGTGATACAAACAAGTAATAATCCTATTGCGTCCTAGTGATCCGGTCCTGATTGTGTCACTGTCGTTATATAGCGTGTTCGTGGTTGAATCCGGCATTCTTATGAGCTATATGTGTGTGTGTGCGCGTTCGTGAGTGCGTGCGTGCGTGCGTATTTAAAAATGTGCATATATTTGAGATAATATAGTTGCATGCACATGAAATAAATAACGAATGCTGAATGCATGGAATATAAAATAGTGCTCTTCTACACATAGAATATATATTAGTGCATGTTTTAGAATATATTGATACATGTCTACTTGCGAATATACTACTCATGTCTATACATACAATTACCTAATGGTGCATTTGGGATTATGCTGATGCATGTCTATACATACAATTACATAATGATGCATTTGGGATTATGCTGATGCACGTCTATACATACATTTATCTCATGATGCATTTGGGATTATGCTGATGCATGTCTATACATACAACTACCTAATGGTGAATTTGGGATGATGCATGTCTATACAAACAACTACATAATGATGCATTTGGGATTATGCTGATGCATGTCTATACATACAACCACAAAATAAAGAAATATAAAAATATCGGACAGGGAAAGTAGCATTCAAGGAGGACAGTCAACCACAAAACACAGAAACAAACACGCAAACAAACAAGAAGGCAAAAGTAATAATAAATACAAACAACATCACAAACACAAAATGGTTGACAATAGGGCTAACGCCTTGGAACGGTCAGTGGCAAAGTAGGCCACTGGGGTTTAAACCGGTTCTAGGGTGCACCAAACCTCACACTTACCCTACTGTCATCCCATTAAAACAGGACAGTGTAAATAAAGAAATTCCCGCCATGATCGAATCGAATTTGGGATTATGCTGATGCATGTCTATACATACAATTACCTCATGGTGCATTTGGATTACGCTGACTCATTTTATACATACAATTACCTAATGGTGCATTTAGGATTATGCGGATGCATGTCTATACA